>UELX01001383.1:24748-45160 GCA_900480035.1 Eupelmus urozonus | reverse complement strand
ATTGTGTGTAATCGAATTTTATTACATAGTAAACTGAACTACACAAAATTTGTGTAAAATTATTTTAAACACATTTATTAATTTTTCTCGATCACATATACGTCAACTGTGAATATTTTTTGTTCGAGTTAATTCGTTTTAAAATACATGAACCACATTTTGTTTTCAAATTAAATTATCATAAATTCTAAAAACAGATTTATAAAACGGAAAATATTAACCATAATATGATTTCAGAAAGGCTTGCATTTGTCATATTGATATTATTATTATCATCGATGTTTCGATTATGCAAATTAATACAACTTCAATAATAGCTTTATTGAAATCAGATTAACTTAAACACGATTAAAGTTTAATTTACAATCGATAAACTTATTAACCTTACTTACGAAGAAGAAACCGTACGATCATATTTGAGATTCAGCGAAAAGGTAGCCAAAAATAAACGACGCCCTTAATTACTTTATCTGACAGCTACCTTAATAAAGATCCGCTAATAAAATAAGGACAAACATTACTCGGCGAAAATGAAGATAATAAAGTAGATTACCAAGAAACAAAACCCCAAAGTAATAGCAATCCATTTTTCCCTTACGAGCAACCAATCGCGCAATACATCTCTAAAATCTTCCAAAATAACCCGTCTCTCCAAAGTGTAGTTAGACAAACGCTCGTCGAAATTCGGCGCGAGTTAAACTTTCCCGGGCAGAGATAGCCGAGGGTTAATGAGGCGTGGCATTCGCGAGGACAAAACGCCCCGAAACTTTCGCTCTCTCCTCGCTCTATTGACTCTCTTGCGCGTATATTTTTTTTCCCCAAAACTTTTTTCCCTTACACACATCCACCGCAGCTGCGTAAATACGGGCCACATCCACGCCTAAGTTTCAGCAAGATCCCAGCCGCAATTCGTATTCGTTCGCTGTAAGCGAATTGCCGGGAGGTTGGGCTCAAATGCGCGCGTCGAGCTGTGGCGTTAACGGCTGTTATCTAGGGGGCGAAATATGGTCGGATCGATAATTTACGATTTAGCGAAGTTACGGCCAAGTTAGGCGCCTAGTAGTTCACATTTGCATGGGGATAGAGAAACAACGAGACCCCCAAAATGAGAATGCAAATTAAGATCTGCGAGCTTGCGGGGGTATTACAAGGAAAGATGGCTCTTCCGCAGCGTGAAAAATGAAAAAATCATTTCGTCCCCCCGGAAGAGTCCCCTTAAACGTTTATCCCAGCCAGCCTGCCCGAATTCCGACGCGTGGGAGCCGCGCAAGCTTCCCCCGAGCCTCCGTCGTACGTCTTCGTCAAGATTTCCAGGGCCTGGAGAGAGAGAGAAGGAGTCGAGAGCCGCTTGGCTCTGTACACGCCGCGAACTTTTAGATTTTCATTCTCCCCTCTCTTTTTACCTCGGAGTAATCAATACAAACCTCGGGCCGCGCTCTTTTTGCGATTAACCGGCGCGGAGAAATTGAAAACGTCGCAAAAAGAGGCCGACGCGTAACGAAGAGCTTGCGCGACTATCGCCTCTCTCTCGCTCGCTCTCCTGTTTTTGCTCTCGCGTGATGGATGAGGCTCGCCGGCAGACATCAGCCACTTTTCCAGCGCGGATTTCACTCTGCAAGCTTTCTCCAATCTGATTCGAGAAATTTTAATAAAGCCAATCGCGCGGCAGAAACGACTCGCTTGATAGAAACGTTCAACCCTTCGGCCTGTAAATAACTGAAAAGCTCCGCGCGCGGGCCGGCCGTAAAAAGGGGAGGGAAAAAAGCGTGCGTGCGCTACAAGTGCTTTTATGCGCGGTATAAAAGCGAATGTTTCGTCCTCGGCGAGAGCTCGCTGAAAGTTATAAAAAAAAAGAGAAGACAACAGGCTCGGCGCGTATATAGACGTCGTCTATACGTAACTGCTCGACTTTTCAGGACGAGCCGGGGGGCGATTAAGCTCGCGCCGTACTGCAGCGATCGAATGGATCGCGCGAGTAAGCGCAATAAATAGCGCGATTCCGGGGGCGCACGTATTTGTCTAGAGCGTGGGGGGGACGTACTGTAATGCCGGAAAAGCTTCGTCAGGGGAGTGCTGGGAGCGTGGAAAGGGCCAAAATCCTCCGCACGCTAGAGAGAGGGAGGTTGGGTATATACCAAAATCTTGAGTCTCGGGAGCTTGAGTTTCGATTCGTAAATCGCGGGCTTTTACAAACTCCATGCCGAGATTCCGCCCGTTCGTTTTGCTATTGGATTGAGCTTGAGCTTTGACTTGACACTTTGATCTGCGGAACGCGTTTATTTTCGATTTACTTTTGCTTTTATATACTTGATTCGGGTACGTTTTATAGGTGGTGTTTATAAAGCTTTAATTAAACTTATTTTTAGTCATAACATACCCTTAAAACTAGATTCAGCGAAGCACCGCCCCTGTTTAGCCAGTAACCAAGCTGCTTATTAAGCCCCTTAAACGCCTTCACCGCCTTTTCTAAAAAATTCACTCGATCAAGCCGCTCGAGAGCTTGCGAGCAATTAATGCGCAAGCTCCCCTATCGAGGGCAGAGGCGCATCCTCTTAGGAATCTCATTTACTAGTGAACGCCTCCCGGAACCGCCAACGCGTTACTCGCGGTTACCCTGGCAATTAAGGGGATGTGGAGGGTGATTCAAATCGAGATTTACAGCTAGGAGGAGGCGTGATCCTCATGACTATGCAGGACCAAAATTTTTGACGCCAAAACTAAGAGCGAAAAGCCGTGGCGAATTCCCCTCGACGCTACTGTGTGCGCGCGCGTGTTTTACTCTGCGAATTCCCGGCGGGCCATAGGGCATTATTTAGTCGCCGGAATCCTAATTACGCCGGGTTTGCGCTATTTGCGCTCGCGAGTCCGTCTTTGCTCGGAAGCTCGACTTTATTAACGACCTCCTCCTGACAACTTGTTCAGGCGCTCGTAAGCCGTCTTTCTTTATCTACCTTTCTCTCTTGCCCCGGTACTAATCGCCGCGCGCCTTATATTGTGCAAAACTCAAGTAGCGCGCGCGCAAAGCCAAGGAATCAAAGCCGCGTCTTTAACCTAGCCGAGCTAGCTCGAGTTTGAAAGTAAAATTTAGCCGGCTTGAATTTTTCATGGGCCGCTCGGCTCGCGCGCGCAGCTAAATGAGAAGCGGGAAGAGAAACGACGAGGCCGCGGGAACGTAATAAAGGAGCCTGCTATATAGCCCCCAGCTCTCTCTCGGCAATCGGACGTGGTATATATAGGTACGTACGCAAGGAGACAGAGAGAAAGGGAGAAAAAGAGGAGGAAGGAGGATCCGTAATTGACACGCCGCGTGCTCGAAGGGCCCGCTGGATAATTGGATGAGATTGGATTTAATCGGGGCAGCGCCCCCCACCCCGAACCCCTAAGAGTACGGGAAATCCTGCATGTATATCCACAATGGTGACTTTCCCTTGTAATCCAGCTCGATATATACGTTCTTCCGTGATTATTATAACAATCGTCATCTCTCTCCGCGATATCAAAGAAATTCCCGCTTGAAAACCATACTTGCAACAAATTCCAAATTCCCTTTGCGCTCAAGGATCCTACCCCCTACTTCCTTTGCCCCCAACTATCTACCAAATTTGATTTTTGACTGCCTTAACCATCAAAGCACAAACGGCCGCGCGGCCCGGAATGCAGGCGAACGGAAACTGGGCCGATAGCTCGCCCGCGACTTGGCGACTATCCGCAAGATAACCGGCGCGCTTATCTTAGCTCGCTCCCGCGCGGACAAAGCTCCGGTGGGAATTCGCGAGGGGGGCGGAGCCCCCTAAAGCCGGACGACGTCCGGCGCGCGAGTTTATCAAATAGGTGTACGTGCGGAATTTTCGGGCTGCATTACCCGGGTTAAGGATCATAGTCGAGTAGCGGGATGCAATTTTCCGAGACGGCCGGGGCTTTCCAACTCCGAGAAACTCGATAAACGGAAGTTCTGCGTGGCGCAGCCGAGAGGGACGAGGTTCGAGCGTGCGGCGAGTTTCCCCACAGAGGCCGAGCCGAGGGCGAGCTCTTTTATCGGGGAGATGGAATTGAGAGGCGAGATATGCAAGAGAGCGAATCGGTTCGTAATTAATCTTTATGCGTCGCGTGGAGCTTGCAGAGGGGGTTTAAGGGGGGGGGGCGCCCCTGATTGGGAGTCAGGTGGAAGTTTAATGAGTTAATTATGATTGTTTGGCGCTTCGTGATGCGATCGTTAAAACGAACGGGTAAAGTGGATGCTCGAAGAGTTCTGAATAGTCCATATCTTAATTTACAACGCTGTACGCAGCTTGTTTTAGCGCGCAAACTATAAAAATAGGTTGACTCCTTAACATGCCCGAGCCAAGTCATAATGCGCCGCATTACCTGCTTATCCGCATTATCTTTACGCACACGCAACAGCCCCCTACACGACATCCATAAACTTTACAGATACTCGTAAAACTCCTCCTCCAATACGCTTTGCAGGCCCGACGCACTCACGCACCCGTATGCGCGCACGCACACGCATAGCGTAAAAGCTCGCTTAAAATCACTGAAGCCACCGAGACGTACTTTGCAAAAATTTTAAAACACCATTCCGCCGACCCGATCGATGCCGGCTCCTTATTCCGTCCGAAAGCTCGCTCGCGCTTTCTCGCCTACAATTGCACATCAAAGAGCGCGAAATTTTCTCCGCGCTCCTTTCATCCGGCTCGGTATTTCCTGCTCGCTTTCATTCGGCCCCGGGTTCATTCGGGTTCATTGATTCGGCAATTCCCATTAACCTCCCCGTCCGCGAGCTTGTTAAGTCGCCGAAAAGAATAGAGTGGGCGGCCCGCAGACGGCCATTGAGAAAAAGGCAGGAAATCTCGTATACGCGCTTAAAAGTAGTTTCGAGCTTGCAGGAACGTGGCTCTCGCTGAGCGGTATAAAAGTGCTTGTAGGTAGCTGCGCGGCCGCGAGGGAGAAAATCGCCGGAGACACTCGCTGGATGATCGCTCGGCTCGCGGGGTTGGGGAGGCGCATAACGGCAACCTGACGCATTCCATTACTCCGATGTCTGGCGTGTAGCGAGCTTGCAAGCGCGGCCCCCCGCAGCTGACGCGCCATTGCAAGTTTCGCCCCGGCGCACAGCCGCTCTATACGTACTCGCCTTATGGGTTTATGCACGCGGCCGGAATTTATCGCGCGAAATCTCCGGCCCATTTGCATTTCGCCAACTTTTGTAGGGGGGGTTGGTTGGGGGAAATGAAGCGGAAGAGATTGCGAACTGTGTACAAAAGTAACAGCAAAGTGATAAGGCGGGGAGGCTGTTGAAGGTTTCGGGTGAGTCATTAGGTAGTTTTGGAGGTGGGTATACAATTGTGAAGATGTAAGGAATGCGTGGGGGACAAAAGCCACGTTGTTTGCTTGATTAATACTTTACGGGTTTCATGAATTTGAGATCGGTTGGCGTTGTGATCTTCTGTCATCGAATGCTACTTATTATGATACTAACCCCCTCTATAGAATAATTGATAATGAATGAATTAATTATCAAAACATTAAAAATAATAAAAATAACTCGTGAATTGATTGTGTGAATAATTATATTGCCTTTAGATTTGTTTTATCTGCGTTAAAAAATATTGGCACAGATTTGTCGCTTTCTATTTGCTCGCATAATATTAAAATAACATATTAATGCACCTTGATTAAGTTAAACAAATAAATACATCCTTCGAGAGCATCGGTATGAAAACTCATTTGTTCACGTCATCAATTGTCTCTAATTCGAAAGAAACATTAAGCCAGCTTCATCCTTTAGTCCAATGCTCACCAAATCACCGCACTCTTTTCGCAAGCCCAGCTCTCTCTCATCCCTATAACAATCGCATCCTTCCCTCTCGAACCTTCACCAACATCCAACCCCCCTCCCCTTCCAGCCTCTCTTTCCAAGCACCACCACGTCGACGTGTACACGCCGATAAGACGCTGAGAATGGAGCCTCTAATCCTTCTGCTTGTCGAGGCGCGCAATCGCGCCGGGGTAGGGAGGCGGCCGCACGTGTAATTCTAGCGGATTATCAAACTTTTCAATATCGGCGCTCCAGCGCGCGCAATCAGCCGCTAATGGATTTTTCCGTCTGGCCGCTCGCCCCCCCCATAATGCGAAGAGCCTTAAGCCCGAAGATTTATTACTCGTCCGAGATTTTTTCGCAAATTGAAACTTTATATAAGATCTCGGGGGAAAGTTCTTAGAGGTGTCGGGCCGGCTCCTTTCACCCCCCCTCCATACTCTATTTCTCGCGCTAGATCGAGCGCGATGTCAAATTGCGCTCCGGATATATACACTTCGGCCGCGCGCGCGCGCGTGTGTATATAAAACTCGACGCGAAACTCATAACGCGCTTGAAGGGGAATAAGTTCGGAATTGTTATTTGGCGTTCCTCGATCGCTCGGCTATATATTTTCGTCTGCGCGCGCTCTACCCTCTCCTCCGATATAGAGCCGAAGTTGAGGCAGCAACCTAGTCTTTATATACAGCGAGAACAAACACGGCTAATTAAGGCGAGAATCGAGCACTAATCGATCGCCCCGTGCTTTGTGTTGCGAGAGGCCGAAATAATAGCGGGCTAGATTCGCCGGGAAAAAGAGGGAAGACATGAGGGGGAAGGGTAGGTGTTTGGAAAGAGCGTAAATGTCGAGTGTGGCTGTTGATGGAGGGGGAGGGCAAATGTGGGATCTGGGTCAGAGAGTGGCCGAGTCCCTCTTTCGGCGTTAATAAGATTCAAACAAATTCACGGCCTGTCGTATTTTTTTAGGGGGGAGTCATGCTTTTCTTGCTAATGCCGGAGATTTGCGGGCTCCCGGGCTTTTTGTGCGGCTAATCTGCCGTAAAATAAAGATTTCGCTTTTGAATGGTGGGGAGAGGGGAGCTGTTTAGTTTGGAATTTTATGGAAAACATTACTGACTTTTTGAATGGGCTGAATTTGGATTCGGCTGCTTCAGAGGCAGATTGCGTGTGGTCTCGGAAGTTCTGTAAAAACACGTCCAAGTTTTGTAAACCGAAAGTCTATATTGCATCCTTTGCAAAGTCAAACTTCTGGCATTCTCGAGGCTAGGAGGGCGGTTGAATCTTTGCGCAAGTCTCTTTAAGTGTTTCTGAAGTCACTGAAACATGCATTTTCCGGGTTCCAAAATAAGCTCCCGGAAGTTTAATAAATATGCATTTACTTGTATAAATTTTATAAACACCCCTCGCAATAACCCAGAGCCACATAATCCCGAGATACCCAGCTTCATCAGTGCCAGCCCTCAATTTGTCCTCTTAAACCCTAAAATCTTAACCCTCCATCCCTCCATGATGCATTCCACCTTTTCCATCTCGCTAGCTACCCTCTCGACCTCAAGCCATGTTTTGCGCTAAAGCCAACGATACATCCGATAAATTATAACTCCCGAACGATCGATCCCTCACCCCCCTCCTCAGGAATTATTCCAGCAAACGGGAACGCGCCGAGGCATTACAAGCTCGACTCGTGTTATACATTCCGCAAAGAGCCGCACTCCCGCCCCCGCGAGCATTGTTATCTTTCATAATAGATTTTTCAGTCGCGGCACGTACAGCGCCTCGCGCGCTCGCTCGAAACAACAACGCCCTGGATAAAAGGGGGGGCCTGTAGGGGGGGCACCGGCGATAAAGAAAAATACAGACGCTGGAATATTCGCATATAATTAGGCCCGGGCTGCCCGGGGAATTTAAAATTCATACCTCAAAGCCCGCGCATAATTCTAAGAAAACATTAAATATTTACGCACGTCTATATACGCGCCGGGGAAAAATGTCGGCGAGCGTCTCGTTTAAAATAATACTCGCGGCGCGCGCGGGCGCAGGGGGTATTTGTGCGCGATCGCGGCGAAAGTTAAACATACATTTTCCGCGATCCCGGGGTTATGCCGGCTTCTCTCCGGCTCGTTATTGAAATGCAGATGCGGGCGGGGAAACTTCTTCGCGGAATCCGTCGCGGAGATGAATCCGGAATTGGGGAAGCGAGAAAAAGTTGCTTGACCTGGGGAGGGGGGCAATACGGACGGGAAGAGTTGAAGGAATTTTAGGCGCGAAGTGTGTTTAAGGTGGTATTTAACCCTGGCAAAAAATTGACCATATTTTGGGCAGAGTTTCTGGTTATCAAATGTTAAAATGATAGTTATCTAGAAATTCTGTTTAGCATTTTCAGAATTTATAGATAAGTGTCATTTTAACATTTTTTGACCAGAATTTTTGACTAGAATATGGTCAATTTTCGACCAGGGAACACTTCTTGTTATGTAGAATGTGGAAACGTAGATATTGTTATTCAATTTTCAATTTTTCAAGAATCACGATGCCACATTATTGTTTTCCATTAAAACAACAAATTCATGATAGAAAATTTTCCGGAAAAAAATTTTCGAAAAATAATGCGAAAAATGGGTCTCCATATTCTGGCTAACAAAAAAGGCTTCATGTCACTTTGACTTATATTTTTCTGGTTTTTATTTAAATAACCTTTACAGATTTTTCTTAAACTTATTAAAATCTCAAAATAGAAAATTACATAGGCCCCGATTAAATCTAAATTATGACTATCACTCAGCTTCTAATTAGGTATTTATTAGGGCCTCACAAAATTTCGATAATTTCTAGCTAAACTAATTAATTTTCTATTCGGGAAACAAACTTCGTTACAAATAGTGTTTTTTAATTCTAAAGTCAAATAGAGGTTATTATTTAACAGAATCTAAATATACTGACTGATTAATTGCAGTAGAATGTAAATATTGCATGTTCAACCACTCGCTTACTCTACATAATACTCCTCATTATTATCAAAATTAAAATAATATTAAAATTGTTTTTCCCAACCTTCATACAGAATTACCATTCAATAAATCAGATTAAAACCATTGTAATGCCAGTCATCAGCCAAATAATAACCCCGCCTAAATTGTTATTTCAAGTCACGCGAGACATCTGTTACTATCACTCCCACTGAATTACACCGCCACAAAATTAATTCACAGCCGCGCACCGCTCATTTATCCTTCACTTCTCTCCCCGTATCTAAAATCACTATCTCCATCATTATATTCACTCGCAACCCACAACAATGCTACTTTCATACCTCATAACCTAACGCCAAGCCAGCTCGCGTTTACGCGCGCGTAACTCGTAAAAATCGCGCGGCGCGCGAGCGGCCGAAAACAAAAATACGGCGCTGGAGAAAGGCACTTTAACGGTACGGCGCGGCGGGCTCGTATTATGAATAACGTAATGGAAGTAGTGCGCTTAAACGCGGGAGAGCTGGGAGAGCAGGCCACATGCGCGCCGTCGGCTTCCGGCATTAACTAAACAAAAGAGCGGAAAGAATTAATGGCGCCTGGGGGATTTCAGGCCGCGTATATATAACGTATTGCGCGCGGGGAACTAATTAAAAAGGCAATTTCGCGGCGCCGAAAAACCTTCCAGATCGAAAATCCGCGATGATGGCGCGCGCCGGCTTTATCCGGCGGCTGTGTAACGGTCTCTCTTTCTAAATCTTTTGCGAGCGGAATTTCGCGCGCTCCCGTATAATAACGCCGTTTTCGCGCTGCTTTTTTTCGAGGCTCGTATTGTCTTGAGCGAGTTAATTTGGCCGCGGCTGTTGAGCGCCCGATGGCCCGGAAAATTATTTAAACGAGCGCGAGGAAAGACGCGGCTTTATCGAGCTCAGAGACGTGTATTATGCTCGGATCGGCTTTATATGGTTGGGAGTGAGATGGCTTTTTTTTGGGGAGGTAATTTATGCTATTGTGGAAAGTTGGGGGTAAATATTTCAGCTGGGTTAGAGTATAATGGAAAAATGAGGCTCGATTATTTTTGCGCGCGGGGAGTTAAAATGCGAGCGCTTGAAAGTTCGGACAATGCGGGGGTTATAATAAAATACGAGGCGCGCGAGTGATTTTTATTGTTTTGGGTAAATCGAATCCTTTTCTACTTGTTTTAATTAGGACCAATTAGTCAGTATCCGGGGCTCTATAAAACGGTCCGGCAATAAAGGTTAAAACTTTCGCATCGCCCGTTTTTCTCGAGGCTCTCGTTTGTTTTTTTCTCCCCCGAGCTTCAAACTAGTACAACTTCTACGTTGCACAGATTTCAATTTATGATTCATTTTAGTGGAACGCGTAGTCTAATTTAAAACTGAAATCGTTGTAATTTATTTCAATTAATTTCAAAATTGATATGAAGCAAATTGAAAATTCCGTTATTATGTGGAGCTTTCATTTCTAGAAACTTTGATAATAATGTTCTTTAAAAAATAAAATGAAGAATGAAATGGAAAAGAAGGAATTTGTAAATAAGCTTTACGAGCGCGAAAAATATAATCATTCTTGACTAATATACAGTTTAATTTATGAAAATATCTCTTTGACTGTAGAATTTTATTTTCCTGTTACAATTTTATTTTATAAACTAATTAAAATAACTTTAGTAAAATAATACCTGTATATGTGGCTTTGCAAGTTAACTGCTGAAGTTCATTTTGTTCAAAATCCTGCTTACACCACTTCTGGGAAGCTTGAGGATTATATAAAATTCATTATTAAAAAGTTTATTTAATAGAGATACCGAACCGGTTCTAAGAATAAGTATAAATGTCCATTTTTAGTCAATCATTATCTGTGCTTTTCATTGTTATCTATGCATACATAATTACTAAGATAATTAGACTATTAAACATTAGAATGCCTTTTTACGACTATTAAATGTATCAAATAAGTACATTTTGAATATTAAGTAGAATTTTAGTTACTTGACCTAGAAATATGCAACTGAAATTAAAATATCAGTAACTGAATTTATTCAAAAATGCGATTTAAGTTAAAATATTAGTACTTAGAATTGTAATAATTTCAATTTTCGTATTTGAATAGCATATTTTTATGCTGTCAAGTGTAACTACTTACGATTTTTTTTTATTTTAAGTAATAAATTTAAAATTTGCATATTTCAAAATCTAATTCGGAGGAATCATTCATGTCCGATCTACTAAATGAATCCTAGTCCTTTTCTATAAGTCTATTTTAATAAGTTTCAATATATAATACTGTCGATTTTCTAAATTTTCGAAAATGAACTTATTTAATTACGTCCAAAAGTCGCAGGTATAACAGAAGTGCAGAAAATGATTTTAGCTTCAGACGTTTGCACCTTGATGGAAGTGAGGATCGAATATATTTTTCATGTATCGAACAGTATTTTCCAATACGTCTTACACAACGCGACGATCTTATTTTACTGCAATCTTTATTTAGAAGTTTTAAATTTTTGTGTGCCGTTATATATCTATTTGAATTATTTAAGAAGCATCAGTCTGATTGCCCGGCAAGGTCAGTAATTACTGGTGATCTTAAAATTTCTCGGGCTAATTCTGATTATAGTTCTAGATCCGTCCAATTCTGGAGAGTTCAGCTATAGAATTTCCTTCCACTTAATACTAAATATCTACTATTACTTAAGGCTTTTAAAAAAGCTTCAAATAGCTATTTTTGGTACTACGAGTGATTTTAACGGCTTGTGAACATTTTTGTTCGGACAAAGCAAAAATTTTGTTTCTGTACAAATATTCTAATTTTAAAAACTTTTTATATTTTAACAAAATAAAATGGAAATGCAAAGTGTTCCTTTTTAGATTTTTTTTTTAGATTTTTACGTAGAAAATTAACAAGTTGACTGGGTTATAAACTATGCATGTGACAAATTTTTGAAATTTTAGGTACGTTATTTAAATTTTAAGGAAAATATTCAAAATTTGAATTGATTCTGAGAAAGATTGATAAAATAATTGGTTTATACATCAGCCGCACAAAACCAGTTAGCCAAGTCATCCTACAATATCAATCTAAACTACTCTCCATATACGTGCACACATAAAAGAAGACATCAAACATAAAAATTCAACAAAATCTCCAACCAGCCACCCAATAAATCAACAATTTATTTCAAAAAACAAATAAGCCACAGATAAATCGAAATTCCATTTTCGCCAATACAACAGATCAGTTCAACAATCCAGCTCGTCGGCCCGCCTTTGCAATGCCCCAGAATCTCCTCCGACGATACACCTCCGGCGTCCTCCAGCCGTCTAGTCATTCGTGCGCGCGCGCACTGAAATTGAAATAAAAATTACGGCGGGCAATTCGCAGGACTGTCGCGATAAGGCGACGACTCTATAAACGGTATCTATAGGTGCGCAGCCTCGTCTTCGCCGTGGCGCGGCAGTGGGAATAAAATTTAAATTACGCTCTCTTCGCGCCTCCTCGCGCCGGTCTTTGCGTATCTTTAGCGAAAGATAAAGGAATATACGCCGGAGAGAGAGAGAGTGAGGGTAAGATAAAAAGGCGAAGAAAATATTATGAAACGAAAGTTAAAGGCGCTCGCTTATGAAAATGAAGTCGCGCGCGCATAATGCGCTCTCGCAACTTTTTAAATTAATTTCTAGTTTCTCCAACTGTACAGGCGGGTGCCGGAGGATTATAGAAAAGGAGAGGGAGCAGAAGTTGCCGACCGCAGAAGCGGAATGTATGAAATATTGGAAATTACGGAAACTTGCGAGAGCGCGAGCGTAAAGGAGCTCTTGGAGAGAGGAGAAAATTTTTGCCTTGCGTGAGCGAAGAGCTTTAAAAGTGTTTCTCTTTCATTCCAAGCGCAAAGTGAGCGTCGGGATCTTTTCTTTTTTGGCAGGGGATTGATATTTTTCGAGTGCTCGTTGGGCACTTGCTGAAAGTTTTGGGGAGGCTGTTGAGCATGAATAAATTAAGTTTGATAAGGCGTGAATCTGTATTTGAATGGAGTATTTTTGTTTTTAGTTGCGCTGGAAATTTTATTGGTTTTTTAATCTGTGCAGTAAAATAAGGAAGCATTTTACGTGGAATTTAAATTTTGTAAATGCGACTGTAAATAAAGTTTTTTTATTTAAACACTTTTAAAATATTAACAGAAACGTTTAGAAATAATGAAAAGATTTTACAAGGAATTATTGGAAAAAGTTTTAAGATTACCGGAAAAGAAGCTAAAAGTTCAAAAGAACATTGCTATTACCGTAATAAACGTTATAATCATATTTAGTTCATTTAATGGAGGTTATACTTTTTGGTCATATCATTTTAATTCTTAATATTCTTCATTATAATTTTAAAAACAGCTAATTAAATTATAAAAGCTATTTACTTATTAGACAAACGTTAATGCTTCACCAAACTAAAGTAACCCATCACTGCCACTCATATGTTATTTAAGCACATTACCAGCATCGATCGATATACCTTCAATATTCATCATCATACAAATTTGAATTTCGAACAAATTTCCAAAACCAAACACTCTCGTCCAATTCACCCCACTCCACCCTCCCTCAAAAAATCAAAATTTTCACGAAAATCCTCTCTCCTGCAGCAATTACCGACCCTTTCCATCCGCAATAAACGATACCCATCCGAAATTCAAAATAGGTTAAGATCGATATCGGGCTTAGGTAGCTCAAAAATCCAAATGGGAACATAGTTTATCGAAAGTTTCACCTCAGCCCGCCAATAGATAGAGTTATATAGGTACGTGCGGCGCGTGCGGCCCGAGTTATATACCCGAAGCAAGTACATGTCGTTAGAGAGAGATGCAGCGTCGGGAGTTTGATCGAAATGAGTTCCGTCCATTTGGCGATATAGCAATTACAAACTAGGTGATAGTGCACTCTAGCGCAGTGGCGCGCGCTACGAGCTCAAAATAAACGTTCGACGGGATACGTATTGCGCTTGATGCTCGTGTGTAAGTGCCGAATGGGGATGTCGAGAGGAGTTGTAGGACTTGTTTTAGTTTTTTACGATGACGATTGTGCTTCGAGTTTGGAGAGTTTGATTGTCATTTTGTTCTTTTTCTGGTGCAGTGGGTGAGATGGGCGTTAGTGGTATTTTGAGTATTTAGAGGGGCGAGTGAGAGATCCGAGTTGATTTTTTTTATGCTGGTTAAAAAGTAGTCAGATATGCGTTTAGTAAAAGACATTTTCTCGTTGAATTAGTTTCTGCCATCCATAGTCATAGCCATCTATCATATGCTCACTAGCTGATCCAATCATTGTTCCATTATGGCATGTGATAGATCCACTTAGTTTCGCAATAGTTCTTTCATACCACTTTTACATAAAATCAATCCTGAGAAAAGTTTAAAAGTCATATTTCTGAAGAAACTATCGAAGATCGATCCTCTCAAAATACTTATCATCATACAACTATTCCATCCAAATACTTTCCCAACCATTCATCAATACCACCCATCGACCACTCGATCCCCAAAGCAGCCTGCGCACCAAGCCGAATAACCCAACTTTTTGTCGATAACCACAAACACTCGCAGCGTCTTCCTCGGACATCCTCCCAAAGCCAACCGGACAATTCCAATAATCAGCTCGTCGCTTACAACGTTTCGATTACCCGAAATCCGGCCAGGCCACACGTACATGCAGCTGGACAAACAATTGCCAGTGCGCCCGTGCAGAGAGAGAGAGAGAGCGGGCAAGATGGGCCCCTCCGAGTGGATAAAGCCTACGTGCGGTCAGACGCTGGCGTTCCTGCTTTGCCTCTCCCGACACACAAAAGATTTCATTAGCCCGAAGAGAGAGAGGAGAGCGCGCCAGCTGCTGCTACTGCTGTTCCTATGCAGGGGCCGCAGCGCTTGCGGAAATTCCGACTCTTGCATACCGAATGAGCGTGCCCGGCTGCTCTTGCCCCGTAAATGGCCTGCGCGCTTGAATTTCGCACCTACTACCCGGCCGTTATACACGTCGTTATGGTGGATAAGGAAAGAGAGAGAGAGAGAGGGAGTTGGCAACAAACCGGGATGGGTGGGAGGCAAGCGCTAGTGTACTTTGAGATGCTATCTTTTCGGAGGGGCCATTAGCCGGAGACGCGCCGGCAAATGGCCGAAATTGCCGAGAGGGGACGGCTTCAAGACGCGATAAGTCATCGCATCAAAGGGGCAAGATATAATCGCGCGATGATGCCGGCCGTGCGGTTATACGGCAAGAGCTGGGTTATTGTGTTGTCTCTCTGACTTATGGCGTATTGACGATCCGTTTGAGGCTCATCTCGAGAGGATTGGCTGATTAGATCCCTGATGGGCTAAATTTGACTTGAATGGGTGGAAGGTGGAAGGTGGCTTTGGGGTGGGAATTTGTTCTGTTGCCGTGGATTTAATCTTGTCGTTTGATGGGTTTGATGGTTTAATAGCCGGAAAAATATTATGCGCAATAAAGAGGTAATATTTACCGATAAATCATGGCGTATTGCACGGTATTTTTAATAGATTGTGATTTTCTGGATTATTGAGGATTTTGCGGACTATTTGCTTTAATAAATATTACCGTTACATCAATATTATATTGTCAATAAAATACATTTTAACTACGTATTCAGCTTTATTTTTATCATTTTATTCATAGCGTTTACGTAAGGCATTTTAATAAAGTTTTGACGACAAATAGACCGCGAAAAGAATCGCTTCAATAGGCAATGAAATATTAATATTTGTCTTCATTTTGCTGTTTATGTACAGAATGTATCTGTTGGACATCATCGGAATGTTCTAAAACGGCTGGCAAATGTAACCACCGGAACGTTAACAATAAATCAATAATTATACCCGACGGAATATATATAAACTCTAGGCAAACACTTCGCCCGCTAATTGCACTCTACGTTTCTATTTGCTGATTTATTATATAGCGCGATTTATTATTGATGACTAAATCAATTACCAATCGTATCCAATATGAATTAAATTCGATATAAAAGTGGGTCATGGATCTAATTAATTATTAAACGCGAACACACATGCTTGCTATATTACTCTATGTTATTTTCGTGCAAAAACTGTAATATATTACTTTGACGATCCGACCTCGACATCGTCAAAAATCAAATATGTAGGATATATGTTCTCTTTATAGAAAAAGAAACTAATGAGAAAAGAAATTTATTGACGCTGAAGATCCCAATTTTTTACAGATTTTAAAATGTTTGAAATGAAATACACATTAGCATTACTTAGTTTATGCCTTTCATAATCTGATATTCAAATAAATGAAATTTATGATGTAACCTTCGTAACGAAGGATAAATTAAAACTATATTAGAGGTAATAAATTAATATGAAAAGAAAATGATATTTTTGGTACAATCTTCAATTAAATAATTAAAATGGATTATTATTTCAGAAAAAATATAAAAAGAAATTTTCACCTTTGTAATAAAATAATCATAATGTTTTCAAAAGCTTTACAGATACACATAAATTTACTTACATACATTTTTAAAAATATAAGAAGAAACGTTTCAAAATAAAAAAAGATTTATTTTAATTTTAAAATAATTTTTAATTATAAATCTTGATTAAAAATGTATAAAAATCCGCTTGTACAAATTACAAAAAGTATATCAATTTTTTAAATTCGAGCATTTCAAAAATGGCTCATATATACTTGACCTCATACATTTTCAAATCTAATGGAGTGAGTAAGCTGAGCAAATATCTCATCCAAAAGATAGCAAAAACTATCTGAAAAATCATTTTCTTTTCTACAAAAACTCGTCGAGTAATCAGGAAACTAATTTTTGAGCCGCTTTCCTTTAAAAACAAAACGGAACCCACATGCATACAATCATACATACCTACACAGACTCTTTTTTAAAATTATGCATTTCGATTCTAAATACTTCTGGACATATTTAGAAAATATTTCCTCAAAAACTTTTTTATTTACTATCACAAAGCTTCCCGTGTCGAAAGCAAAAAAGCAAGTTTCTCCGATAAAGTAAAGTTTAGGAGCGACTCTCAAGAGCGCGCAGATAAAAAAAATGTATCAAAATATTTTTGTTTAAAAACTTTTATCGCGGCATTCGCGAAGGGAATAAAAAGTATCCTCCCCCGGCTCGCCTTTATTCCACTTTATAAAAACGTCCCGCAAACAAAAGACTCGCAACTTCTCGTATCACCTCCACAATTCCTTAAAAAAAAAAAAATACAAACTCACCCCCATCAATCATCAATCCACGCGACTCATCGCCCTTATTTTTTCTCTTTCTCTGCTTCCAGCGTCGGCCAGTGTCGTCTGCCCGGAGGACAGCGTGGCTGGCGAGGACGGCGAATGCAAATGCGTCTCCCCCTGCCCGCCGAGGCGAGACTGCCAGCCCGGCCAGCAGCCCGTGCGCGTTAGGGAGGCCATCCCCGAGAGGCCGGGCAGCTGCTGCCCGCTCTACGAGTGTCGCAATCAAGGTAATAACTCTTGCTCCGTTACGGAAAGTGCAGAGCCACGGACTTGTTGTGTGTACCGGAGTGCTCGGGGTTTGATGTGACTTTTTGGATGGGTGGGGGGTAATTTTCCGGATGGAGTTTGGATTGGAGGGGTTTTTGGTTGTTTCGAGGGGTTGCTGACTTGGGGAGCATGTGAGATTGATTTTGTTACGTTATAGAGATTATGTGGAGAGGCTGCTTTGTTGGGAAGTGGGTAAATATTAGTATTCGGAACTTTTTTCATTTCGAGAATTATTAAAACATTAAAGCAATTTTGCATGCATGAAAGAGATCGTGTGTGGGAGCTTCCATAATTAATGTGAGAAAAATTAAATTCCGAGCTTCCTTTATTAAAACTTTTATGTAAACACGATGAAATTCCTCTAGTTCGGAGAAGTTAACTTTTTCTGCTGCATTTAGAATTTCATTTAGTAAATTCTGCTTAAACAAATTGCTTTACTTACTTGCGCTTCAAAAGAGTCGGAAAAATGGAAATAAACTGGGCAAATTAACCCTACAAAAGAGTATAAATAACGAAAAAAATTATTTTTAGAAACGCGGTACTCAGCAAATGATTAATCCTTAGAATAATTAAAAAAAACTTGTATCACTAATAACCAAGCACATCCTTCTAAAGAAAAGTCTATTATCAGCCAACTAAGCAATCCCACGAACAATTCAAATTCTAAACTACATAACTACCCTAAAATTACCCAAAACCAACCAAAACCACATTCAACTCAACCCCGACCCTAACTTTCCAGCAACTCTGAGCTTGCAAACCCTGGAGGACAATGAGACGATCGACCACTGCGTGGACAGCTCGGGCCAGCCTCGGCAGATCGGCGATCGCTGGCTGGACCGGGACGACCCCTGCATCAACTGCACCTGCGAGCCAGGCGGCCGACGCTCCTGCTACACGATGATGTGCCGGAGCTGCCCGGTATCCCAGCCACGACGGCCCGACGAGTGCTGTCCCAAGTGTCCGCCTCTGCCGTATCCCTGCCCGCCCCTGCCGAAGGAGTGCGCCAAGCTGGAGTGCGAGCTGGGCCTGGACATGGACGAGCTGACGGGCTGCTCGGTCTGCAGGTGCAGGTCGAAATTGCAGGTAGGTTGGGGGTTTTTAGAAAAGTTTGTGAAAGTTTAGTGTTGACTATGCTTAAATTGTTAATTGTTGTTGTTTATTGTTTGTTTAAGTATGCCTCAGTTGGCCTTTCAAAATTTTGCCTTTATGTTAGCAAAATGAATAATGTAAGGGTTGCAGGAAGCTTGCGAAAGATTTTGTAAGCTTGGAAAAGTTGAAAACTGTAGAAAATAAAATATTATGAATTAGTTAAATTTACTTATAAGAAGATTATCACTTGTGTGAGTCGTAAAATGAATTTAAACTTTATGCTGCGTTATTGCAGACACCAAAAATGAAAAAAAAAGTCGTAGTAATTTCTATTACTATACGAAAGTCTATAATCTCTCGAAACGCTAGAGCTACATGCAGTGTAAACATTTTTAGTATGATTGTAGCTGTATTTTTCGTATGGCTGTGCTATGACGGATAAAGTACGGCAATTTGGCTTTTCGTAGCTTAACTTTGAACTACGTAACCTTACACCGGATTGATATTTTTGATTCTAAAAAAGCAAAAAAAAAGGTTATTTTCTCTGTAGCTTTATTTTTTTTTATTAAAACTTTATTTTAGATTTTTCCAAATTGGAATCATCTGCGTATCAAATGGAAAATACTTTTGACGCGTTAGATTGTTGTATCATGATATGGACTTTTGAGCGTTCGTTGTTTTAAGAAATATTACAAAGATTAACCCGATCTTGTGATCCCAATAAGTAATAATCTTCTTGTTAGTAGATGATTTCTTTTTCATCTAAAACCATTATAAAATCTTTTCAAAAGCTTTTTAATAGCTTCCACATTTTTAGTAAAGTTTTGACAAAATAGCCTTTGGTATGGTATAGATACTTTACTAGAAAATAAAAAAAAAGTATATGTTTTAGCATTACAATTTATGACGTACGTTTTGAGTAAAAAATGCTATGGGTTGAAGTATGGCTTTTGTATGGAATCGCAGCCATCGCCATACTTTACTGCTATAGCGTATACATACCAAAGCCGTACTATAGCAACGCTAAAAAAAATTATGATACACAAACTTTTTATCGTGATACCGGTGACCACGTTTCGACTTTCCGATAAAGTTAAATTGTGAATGAAAGTTCGAAAATTCCAGGACGTAACTACTCACTCTCAATTCTTTAAGTTAAATTGTTCAATTTCCTTTGATAAGATGTTTGATCAATCTTTCCATTGCGAGCTTGCATTTACACAAGAAGAGAAAAATCGCGGCCTTAACACGTGAAGTTTTGCCGCGCGATATTTTTAAGGAAGCCCCCCGGATTTCTCCCTGAGATCCTTGCAATCGAGACTCGCTTACTGGCGAAATTGCTCTGACGAGAAATCCTCTGAATTCCCTCGAAAATATCGTACGATGAAATTCCACGCTATTGACACACGCTGCCTTTTGCTTTAATTTCTAGATTTGTCTTTTCGCCTGGATTGAGGAAATTTTCAATTGTACTTTTTTGGCTTTTTTTGCAAGTTTGATTTTTTTGAGGAGATAGATAAAGTTTTGTCGAGAATTAACTGGAAGGAAGATAATTGTAAATGTTATTGTATGTTCATTCAAAAATTTATACGTGGTTTGTCAATATTAACTTTGTGGTCCAATATTAAGTTGGAAAACCAAGTTAATATTAACAAGCCATGTATAGAATTTAACTCTTCGCATATTTTATGAAATAACATAAATATATTTATTCAATATTACAGTATTTTTACTAAATAATTAAATACACACACCTAGTTTCTCAATATTTACCCTCAAAAACGTACTAAAATAGAGATATTAATAATCCAGACTTTTAATTCAAACTTCACCATCATCATTAATACTAAAACAAACTTCCAATAAAAAATCAAACCTCAACAAAACCATCAAAATCAAAAACCCTCATCCCCAACAATCCTTTCTTTCAGAACGAAGTCGACGAAACCATCAGCGACGACGACTGCCCCTT
>UELX01001383.1:0-12704 GCA_900480035.1 Eupelmus urozonus | reverse complement strand
CTTTGTATATATATATATATTTCTTTGAATACGCCTTATAATTTTATTAAAAAAAATTGTTTTACTAAATTTTTGTCAAGAGCTTTTTTGCATTCTTACGTCTTTACATTTCATTCTTACCAGCGATTTTAAATTAACCTCACAATCCATAAGAACAACCCATACTTGATCAACAACATTTTTTACAAACTAAAATACATCCAAAAAAATTCCACAACTAACCAGCAGCCACCACCCGCCTTCTTCCAGGAAAAGACGTCGACCAGAGCCCGGTCTACTACTCAGCCCACTCGAACGTCAGCGCCCACCAATACTACCAGCCCAGCCACCATCACCACCACCACCACCAAATGATGACCGGCGGCTCTCACCATCACCACCATCACCACCACCAGCTCGGCGTGCCCAGCGTCGGCTACGAGAGCATGCTGCCACCTCCCCAACCATCGATGTGACAGCCCCAGGACTTCAGCCTCCAGCTGCGCAACGGCGACGAGGCGGATTCCACCACGAACTACGGGCAAGAACAGTATGGATAGCAGAACGCCGACGAGTGCTGCAAATTGCTCTGAACTTATTAAGGACGAGTGAAAAGGCTGGGGTTATGCGCGTGCTTATACTTGGGTGCGGCTGTTTTGTATAGAGGATGTAGAGCTGAGGGATGGTTCTTTAGCAATTTTGTTTGAGAGGGGTGGATAGTTTTCTTTTGGAGAGGATATAGTACTTACTTATTTTGATTGGCTTTAGTGAAATAGAGTCCCGGCTGTGCTTGGGGACACAGTGGAGGATAGTTTTCGAACGAATTGCGTTTGATGATAAATTAAGAATCAGGACAGAGGCGGAGCCGTGGATCTTGAGTTTTTAGCGAAATAATGTTTTTAACATTGTCTGATATAGTTTTATAATATTTACAAAATCGTGTTTCTTTATTAAGAATGAGATACTTTGTAAACGTTATAAGGATGAAGTATTGATCTAAGTTTTAGCGAACTGAAATTTAATAATATACGTAAACGATCTTATAAGTATAGTTCTTTATTTATAATCAGATCATCTAGTAGATACAAAAATCTAGATTATGTTTTATCAGAGACGCATTGTTTTTATCATTACATTTTTAAAGCGAAAATTCATTTTTCCTCTATTTATGTACTACGCGTGAATGAATTATTTTATTATTATGTAATTGAATTCCTTTTCTTAATATTTTTAGTTCAAAAGTACGGTGACAAAATCAGCTTTAAAATTTTCGCGTATTTAAAAGTATGTTCTCAAACATAATTTACAAGGAAAAAATATTAAAAAATTACCTTTTTGAAAAAAAAATATTTTTAACGATCAGTAAAAAAAATGTATGCAATATACAGTACAAGACGCTAGGTGTATATGTACAAAGAGAGGCTGAGTTATCGAATCGTCATCATGAATATACTTAAAAATCAACTTCGAACCTAATTCTACTTTTCGTCATTTTTACTTCCATAAAGCTATATTGTAAGTGTAAATAAAAGCATCATCTACTAATGATAAAGTAAATATATATGTATATGATGTAAATGTATAAAATAATAGTATTATGAGCAACTGTGACTGTACATGTATTGTATATAATATAGAAAAATGAATGTGTATTAAATATCAATTTTATTGTCTTCTTATTGTTTATCTTATACTTATTTTTACATGCGTAGCAATTAAGATTATGAAAAATTTTTTCTTATACTACAATAAAAGTATTTTCATGAAAAACTTAACTTTTCTAAAAGCATAAAGAAGTTTTTTTCATAAACGGAACAAACTTAGTATTTTAATAAAAAGAATTGATAATGAAATAAAAAGACTTAAGAAAATTTTTTAACAATGATATCAATGATTTTCAAAAACAAAAAAGTAATGCCATTGTTTTTCAAAATTGATTTAACAATAAGTTTTAAATATTCCATAAAAAAAAACAATTCATAAAAAAATAATTTTAAAATGATGCCGTCAATTAATTAAAGTATGAAATACATTGTCTCAAAAAAATATTTTTACTTTTATTTAATTATTTAAGTTTATTTATTTAATAATTTGATTTCACATTTTGCAAATTTTTCATCGAAAGTTTGTTTTATAAAATCATTTAAGCTAAAAAAATATTTCCAACCATTGCTGTAACTATCAAATAATAATCTATATTATACGTAATTGATAGAATACTATTTCCTCTTTTTTTTTGACTCATACAAGCTATTAAGGTATGAATACAAATTTTTAAAAGCCTATTTCTTGAGAACTTAAAAATAGATATTACGCGGTTATTCTCAGAAGTCGCAGATAAACTTACAAATGAGAGTATCATACCTCGGGGATTAGAATTTTTATGACGCTTTAGATAATGTTTCCTGATATTTATCTAATTATGAGACCTATAGCATCTGCTGTTTCTTGTTTCATCTCTGAGACACTATAGAGATTATGAGGAACGCTATATCTGTAAACCAAGGGCCTATGAAATAAAAATGCAGATTCAAAGCTTCATTTTTGGTAAAAAAAATCTACATTTGAAGCTTCATTAAAATTTATTTATTATTAATAAGTAAACATCGTAAAAATTAATTTTATATAATTAAATTTTTATATTTAGAAAAAATTTAAATAATTAATGCAAAAAATAATCAATTTTTACCTAACACTATTTTTAAGCTATACTTATTTGATTATATTGCGATTGAATTATTAATAATCATAACTTAATTATTATTTGATTTCGTTGTTTTCTGGCACATACCTATATAAGGTAAAACGGCCATACCCTACGGTAGATACGGATAATCCAACGCAGGTATAGAAGGTGGCTGACCTTTCCGAAATTTTCTGCCCTTCTTAACGTCGGTAAAACAGAACCTTACTACCCTACTAACGTCTGGGATCAAAAAACTGTATTCAAATCAATATAAATAAAACTGTCAAATAACCAATATTTATTAATAAAAATATTTTAAAATACTATTAGTAAATAGTTTATTTTATGCAATTAATAACAAACACTCATAATTCAGACTAAAATATTAAGCGAATCATTTCAATCTTTAGTTTCTATAACCATTTATTATTCACTTTAATAGTTGTTTCTGCAAACATATACTATCAAAAAATTTATTAAACATAAAAAAAAAACTTTAAAAACTTACCTAAACTAACGTAAAAAGCTACCGATAAAATCTGTTCCAAAGCAAGCTTAAAAAAAGCGCCTCAAGCCCAAAAGCACCAAAAGCTAAGCCCCGCACTGCTCGCATAATCCAGTCCTCGTCCACTAAATTAATAAACTTCCAACCAGCGCTCTCAGAAAGGAATTTTTAGAACCTAGACCGCTCGCATTATGCCACTCCAGCCGCCTCTGGGCTCTTGTCGGCATTAAAATCCGCGTCACCCTGGAATTTTTCCAGCGCGCAGAGACCTTAGCAAATAAAGCGCTAAGCGCGCGCGGCTGTTGCTGTTATTAAAAAAAAAGTCGCTTTGTGCGGGATCAAAGCCGTGCTCTATTGCCCGTGTCTAACGCGTCGAGGCGACTAGAAACCCTTTGTCAGGGTGGTTTCTCTCTGCGCTGCGAAAATTATAATTGGCTGATGTGAGAGCGAGATCAGCCTTTCCTCGCGCTCTTTTAGCTCTTGTAGAGATTGGGTAGAAAAGGCTTCGGTTGTCGCGCTTGTTACATTCGAAGGGGATTGGAGCGCTTGGCTTCTTTGTTGGCGTATTGCGAATTCGAAGATTGAGGTAATTCTTGGATGATGTATACGATGTTTTCGAAAGTATTGAAGAAAGATGTTGACGGATGCTTATGAATATCGAATTTAGATGCATGACTGATTTTCTTGTGAGTAGACTTTTTCTTTTTTTTGGTAATTTATATGCAATGTAAAGATGATCCTTCAACTAGTTTGACACAGGGATATTTTGATACGGAGTATCAGGTAAACTATAGGTGTATGTTGACTGTAAAAAAAATAGAAATAAGATCTTGTTAAAAAATACCTGAGAAAATATTTATTTATATATATTAAAAAAAATTAATCCTGAAGCGTATCTGAATAAGCAAATTTATTAATTATTTATTTAATATTCTGGATAAAATAATAACGTTTAAATGGAGCGGAAATTGAAATAAAACGGATGACAGAGAATAAACATTACAAAATATTCAAATAAATGAATTTCCATATTTATTTTTATTTTATTAGATAATAAGCATGTACAATGGTGATCTCTCAGTGAGAATCGATATATAATATATTAACAATAATATCACTAATCGAAATAAATTTTCACATTACTCTTTTCGCGAGCGCACGCATAGTCATCTCATATTCCATTTACATTCTTTTGGGCTGTCGGATTCATTACTTTTTACTGCTTGATCACACTTGCGTGGATAATTTTGAACGGTACATTGTATTTGTTTTTTTAACAAAGATATATCGCATGAGTTCGTACGTTAACTGTTAAGTATATTAGGCAGCTATTTTATATCAGTCATACAAGAAAAAAAAGTGTTTGATATTTTTTTTTGTCGTCAATGCCTATGCGAAAGTGTATTAGCGCTTTGCACTGCAATTTCGACTGCTCCACTAATATTGTCTTCAAGGTACAATGCCACACGTGTATACGAAATTCTCGACCTTGCGTATTTTTTTTTTTTTTCTTATTCGGTAATCAATAATACATATGGTGTCTGCGTGTATACATAACTCTACGCGCACACTATGCGACTGATCTTATGAATAACGTCTAAAATTCTACTTCATCGTCTGTCCTCCTCCGGTGTGGCCTTCCTTCAATAGAGAATATATACGTACGACGTAACACGTAATCGTATTTTATGTATATATGTATATAATTCACGAGTGACCGTTTCCTTTTTGTTCACATTGAAAAAATATATATCAATTTAAGAAGACAACGATTCTAACCGCTGACACTTGACAGTGATGAGTGTATACACGGATATGTGAGAGTGTGGGTGTGTGCGTGCATTTCGCATTGCATGTTTATCCTTATACGAGCATACGTTCGTCGAATGCGTTATTTTGTAGATTCGTAAAACGTGCGGATTTTCCCTCATCAGCGATGCGTGTGTTGGATCTTGTGCGTGTGGGTGTGTCTATTAGACTTCAAATACACGTAAGGATGAACTATTTGAGCCGATTAGCTAGTGGGAAAGATTACAAGATTTACATGTAGCAATCGTAGTTATTATTTTTATTTATTTATTCATTTATTTCTTTCTTTTTATTTAATTGTTTTAATATTATCGTTTAATTTTATCGATCCAATTACAATTAGCATAATTTAGAAAATTCCCAAAATTATCTCTAGGATTTATATTAAGTATAGATTTATGAGCTACGAAAAATATGTTAACCCAATTAACAATCGCGCTTATAGATACATTTTTTTTTTTTTTTATAATTGAAACAGAAATATTTGAAATTATTGTTCTTTTATGAATCTGCTGTATGAATTTTTTAATTTTTTAAACAAAAGTACCGTAATAATGCTTTTGCCATGTAAATATGGCACTCTTTATTAGGACAGTATAAATATTGGAAGAAATTTTTTAAAAATATCATGAAAGTTCTGTCTTTTTAATGCTGATTAATTTAATAATTTAATGAATGGTTCATTAATTTTATTTATAAACGAAATTTGAAAAATTTGTAAAATGTAAAAGTATAAAATGGTTTTCAGCACAGCATTGAATAAAACCTAAAAAAGAAGAGAGTTTGAAAGTTATTTACATTTCAACTGTTTCACATTACACTTTAACATCTTTGCAGTACAGATTTTCATTTTATACAACTTGAGCAATTATTTCATTAAGGATTTTTAGTTCTTTTTTTACTTCTCTGAATGTTATACATAAATAAATCAAATTCTTGTCAAAACAGTTATATAATGCACAATCTTATTCTAAATTAAACGCATAAGGAATAAAAAGGAACAGTCTATACAGTAGTAGAAGAATCAAACACGACGAGCTTGCACTTCAACTACGCATTTTTATCTATATTTTTCGTAGACAACCAGATACAAAATTTTTAATCGATATGTTCGCAGTATTCCACATCAACCGGTAAAAGAAGAATTTAAATACTTTTGTTTATTTTCTAAAAAAAAATGTGAAAAAAATTTCATAATTATCAAATAAAGTTTTCATTAAAATCTCCAGTTGACATGGAATTCTTTATTATGTGAAATATTTGAAATAATCGAAAAACATGTTTATATACTTTTGTCTTAAAAAATATCCTATTCAACGCTTGACTAGAAAAATTTTTTACTTTTAAAATTTATAAAACTGAAATAAAAACTTGAAAATATTAATAACAAATTAAGTGTAATACTTTAATAAAATAATTCTTTTTATTTTTATTAAATTCATAAAAGGGCAAGAAAAATAAAATATATTTTATAATAAGCGTGAAGTACTGTTTTTTCCTTTTATTTGAATTTATGATTAACTCATGAATGTTTATCAAAGTTTACGCTGTACATCAATTTTATAACATACAATCTAGGTTAATTAAAATCTATATTAAAGTATTACTTAATAAAAAACATGATTTTCATAATTTAAAAAAGAGCGTTCATCGATAAAAAAATGTATAATAAACATGTAAAAATAATAGTGATTTAAATTATTACGAAAAAAGGTATCAGTAGATTAATTTGATATGCTTGTCTGCGAATTAGAGCATGCTTCATTTTGATCAATCATCACAGTACACGAAATATTTACTCACTTACACGTAACTTTGATATCTTATAAACTAGAAACTTGCATTGTTTTATGCTCCACATATTTAACCGCTATTGCTTTCTTTTAATATAATATACACTATGCTGTATAAAAAAATAATAATACAAACGACGCAAATATTTTTCAAAAGAAATTAACAATAAATACATGAAAGTAAATTTCGCTCGCAGGCTCACACTGGTAGGGAGTGTTAGAAAAATTTATAATCGCGTTAAAAATAATACTTTTTTCAAAAGAGCATAATACCAGGCCTGCGAAATCGTGTTCTCCAATTCACAACGTTAAAGTGATTCGATGAAAAGTAACCTTACATAAAGCCCTCCTTCTCCTGGAAGTGATAGATTAACAATCTCTGGTCCGGAGCCAATTTTTCAGCGGAAGTGCGCGAAAAGGAAGGTGTATAATCGTACATTTGCTTTCTTCTCGGAGCATAAAGCTAAATACGTCGTAACAGTTGACAAGTTAGCATATCTATCAACAATATCCGCACGTGCTGTATGCGCGCAATTTACATAAGATACACAAGAGACGTTCATAAAGTTTCTCTGAATTCAGGGAAGCGCTCGCTCGTTCGATTATTTCTGCCCCGACGGATCTACATAAACGCCGAGGGCAGGCCACCATTACGTTTACTGTATAAACCAAGCAGCAGCTGTGTCTTTCAAAAAAATTCTGCTTCGTCAGGCTAAATCGTCGCATATATCCGCGCTTCTACTTCCCTGATTTCCGCGGAAAAAAGAACCGTTAAACCGTTAAACCGCTTATCGTCTCGGACTCTTTCCGGTAATGTCACAAGCCCATCATTTGGCAAATAATACTGTATCTACGACTAACGAGAAAAAAAAAATAAGAAAAACGGTATAATATATATAATAATATATAATTTTTGTCGATTAAGCTACGATTAATGTTAACGGAAGAGAAGAGAAAAAATACAGGCGTCTCGCTATCTGCCCGAGACGGTGCAATACTTTATACAATAGTCATAGAATAGGAAGAAGTACATAAGCTTTTTTTTTGTCCAAGATTGCGCTAAGTCTAAGAATCGGGAGTGTGTTTTGTGTGTGTATGTGAGATCTAGCTTAACTTCGATTGGCTTAACTTGTATATTCGTTCTCTCCGTGCGCGCGTATCGAACTTGTCTGTGTCTAGCGAGAGAAAGAGGAAGAAGGGATGGAAGAGAGAAAAGGGATAAAAGGTAGATCTATGCAGCAGAGGTTTTATCGTACTTTCGTTCGATTTTTCCTTGCGTCAGGGTTTTAAAGCTTATTCAGACGCGTTTTCCCGTTACAAATTCGTCATTTTGATAAAATATATTTCTGTAAGCATTTAAACTTTCTAAACTTTGATGAAAAATAATGAATTCAACTATAAATTATATGCATGACTTTCGATTAAAATTGAACAAGTTTTCAGCTTATGACTTACGAATTATACAATTTACCAATCAAAAGTAATCATAAAACATTCGCTTTACGCATTTCACAAAAGGAAAAATCATCCAACTCGAACGAATCATCGAAACTTCCACTGCCTAGAGGACTCATAACAGGTCTAACACAGGAGAGAGAAAAGCCAAGTATCTCAGAGGGGCGCGATCTTGCCGGCGTGCTGGAGTACAGGCACGTGGGGCTCGTAGACGGGCACGCACTTGTAGTACTGCTGGGGGTAGCCGCCGAAGTCAGCCTCCGAGGGGGCCAGGCGGGCCCGGAACCGGTTGCGAACCAGATGCACCATCAGGACGATGCAGAGCAGGCCGAGAACGACGATCAGGACGATCGGCACGGTGCCCCAGCCCCGGGTCAGCTCGTCCGTGGTCTGTGAAAAGAATTTAAGGATTAGAATTGGTTTTTTTTTAATAGTGTAGCTTTTTTATTAAAATAGATGTTGGATTTTTACGGTTAGAGAGGTTTAAAAGTTTGAAATTGGGTTGATTTTTATTTTTCGTTGCATTTGAAAATTTTATGAAAAGTCTTCTTCGTTTCAATAGGTTACAATAAAGATGTTTGTTTAAGGAGATAGTTTTTAAACTCTTCGGGATGTTTTCATCGCTAAAGTTTCCCATCGCGTTCAAATATTTATTAGATCAAGGCGAAACTTGGTGGATACAATCTTAATTATGCAGCTAAAAGTTTTTCAAAAGTTCTTTTTTCGTAAAATTATACTGAAATGCAAAAAATATTCGCAAACTATTATTGATCGTTTTATTCCAGAAGCAATTAAAATCGTTTAAAAATGTCAGTTGGAATTATTAATTTTTTGTAAAAGAACTTTTTAAAATGAAACTGGAAAATGCATTTGGGTTAAGCCGAATAATGCAGAATAATCTATAACGTACATAAAGTGAACATATTGAGCTATACTCAAGTTTACATTATTCGATGCTACATTATAGCTATACATTTAAAGAACAAAAATCGACAAAGCTTATTAATAATTATTTATGGTCTATTTGATGTATTAGGCAGTATAGAACAAGAGTGCATTTAATATTTATATAGTTTATGGTTATTAATTTTCAGAAAGCTTTATAAGTAGAGCATTGTGATATTATATAGGTGAAAGCTCACAAGTTTAATAATCAATCCTCACTTGTATTGAAATTTACTATAGTTAGTTTTTATTAAAATTACGTATCAGCATAATTTGATAACTTCATTCCAGTGATGAATTGTTGCCTGGATACAGTATCAAGCTCAAATTAAGATTCGAAGTGATTTCATAATTCATTTATTGATTATTAACTTGCAATATATTATTTTGTTTACTGTATTTATTTTGATTAATTCTTACTATGAAAACGTAAAACTTGTGGAAAGTTTAACGCTACTTAGAATTTAATTATTCTAATTGTAAAACAACTACATACAAATTATCGTTTAATTACTATTACGCAGTTCTCTGTGAACCTGGCGTCTGAATTAGTCTACGTACATTAAACAAGCGGCTTTTAAACAACCGTTCATTAATACTACCGTTTTAAAAAAGCATTTTCTTTCATTCCAATATACGGACTTTCCTTAATAAAACCCAGCGCTTCGTTTCTGACAAAGCACAAATCTCTTTTGAAATCACTCAGAAAATGAATTTCTTCCAAAGCAAATCCAGCAAGACAATTTTAACATAGCGTAACTTCATCTTTTTCCATTACAAGGATACGCCTTTGCGCTTTTAAGATATAATATTCAAGAGCTCGCGCAATTTAATAGACTGCATAAAAACATGAGCGAGTATCACAGCAGATTGCGGCGCGATAATTAATCTGTCTATCGAGAAATTCATTATGACAGTAATATAAGTTAGGGCCAAATCAGAATTTGTAATTAATCACTCGCGGCTAAACGGCTCTAATGCAATTACGAAAACTACTTGCGTAACGTCATGCACTTTTTCAGTTCTTTCACATCGCTCCTCGATTTTTTCTTGTGCGCTCGGGCTGCGAAGAAAACGTCCCAAGAATAGCCGTCTTAATTTACACGATAAAATCACTCAATGCCAGAGGAGATTAGCGGCAATTTGCAACGTCGTAATATCTCACTTAGCGGCTTCGATTTTACGCTTGGAATGCAGCCTGCGTACAATGTAATTAAAGAAATAACTCTGCAATTCAAGGCGATTCGTTTATTTATCGAAACTAAATCGCTCCATTTGCCGCGAAGTAAAAGCACTTCCTAAACAAAACTAAAAAACACCGCTGCTTTTCTACTCCGCGTTCCGCTGTTGTTTTCATGCCGCAGCCACCTAAAAAAAGCAGAGCTTTTCGACAAAAAAAAAAGCCGCAGTCAACCAAATAGCACCAATCAAAGTGCACTCACCAAACGAAGGACCCCCCACCAAACAATTTATTTTTTCAGCTCCACTCCCCAAAATACCAAACCATCAAAAAAGCTCTTAAAGCTCGGCTATTTTTGCACTTACCGGTGGACAGACGGGGCAGCACTTGCCGGGCGGCGGGGGCAGGGGCTCCGAGCAGCCGAGCGAGCAGAGGGTCTCGTTGCAGCTTATCTGGCCGCTGAAGTCGCAGGTGCAGCTACGGCAGGGGCCGCTGCTCCAGCTGTCGCCCTCGTGGCGCGTTACGTTGCGCTCGTCCAGGCAGCTGGCCCGGCAGCGACAGCTCTGCGGACATGAAGGTTTTCAAGTGATTAAGAAGGTTTTGGGTGGGTGGGAGTGTTTTTTTTTGGTTTGGTTGTGGGTGGATTTTGAATTGTTGGGGGTAATTGAGTGATCGTTTTTGCGGTGAAAATAAACGGTGGAAGTTGGTGTGCGAGGGGAATATTTATAGGAACGGATGCGCGGAAGTTTTGAATATTTGTTAATCAAATGGAGTTTGTTTAGCATCACTTTTTCGGTATGAAATTTAAAATAGTTTTGGTGCTGGAAAGCTAGTGTAAAAAGAGAGTTTAATGTGTAAAATTTTCAAGTAGTAAGCTTTTTATAATATTTCTTAGGCGACTCGATCTTCTTTCGTTATAAGCAAAATGTTTAACAGGAAGACGAAAAGAATTTTTAAGTTTCAATTATCGCTTTTACAGAAGCATAAAAATTTATTCGTACTTTCATTTGACTTTATACTTAGAACATTTTTCCCTGCAATACAAACACTTCCAAGCATTTCAATTTTCCTAGTTCAATATTTAATCAAAATTTGAAATTGTATTTTTTACAATTTTCCGTAAACATTGTTTCATTCTCCCGCGCGATAGTATGAAAAGAACATTTAAAAAATTTACATTTTTAAAAAATGGAGAAAAATGTAGAGTCGTATATAAAGATGAAGCACTTCGTAATTGCGAAACGGAACGTGAAACATAAATCTAAAGTTCCATAGCTAAGAAAGAGCGAAGAGGAGAAAAAAAGTACTTTGTATAGCTCCTTCATATGAAGACGCTCTAAACCTTTCTTGGCCAGTATGACACATATGTTTTAGTATTTTGTAGGTTCCTACTTTCTGAAGGGGACAATATTTTTAAAAGATTTGAAAAGTTTTATTTCTTTTGAAAACATAGATTGCATTCTTTTAAAACGTAACCCTTTCAGCTGTAATGTTCAATCAGTCTTTTCATCCCATTCAGAAAAAGGACATTAAGAAAATTGTTTATTGAAAACAGCATTTTTATTTTTCGCTTGTTTTTCTACTTGCAAAGCATACTCTATAATATTCAAAGAAAACAAAAACGAATATCAATACTCTGAATAAGCTAATTAAAAAGAAAAAAACTAATAGATCAAATTACAAGATCGTATTACACTCCATACACTAACAATCTCACCCCATCCAACCCATCGTCCCAGCATAATAACATCGTTATCAAACCCCCCCTCCCGTCACTCAAAAGCGCCCCGCTAAAACTAGCCATTACCAAAATGAAACCTCCAAAATTAATACCGCGCGCGCCGCTCACCAAAAACTGCCCGTCCCGCCAGGCCAACCCTCCCGCATTCTAATTACGCGAAAACAAGCCGACCGCCAGGAGAGATTAATTCTAAGGCAGTCAAGTAGGTCACCAAAGAGTTGAACCGAGAGAGCCGCTGCGCGCATCCAGGACAAAAAGACAGGGCTTTGTGTTCTTACCGGGCAGCCGCGTCTGTTGGTCCTGTAGCCTTGCGGGCACCTGGGCTGGCAGTCGATGCTGGCCGGACAGTCCGAGCGTGGCCTGCACTGGCAGATCTGGCAGCCGTCGCTCTCCAGCAGGAAGCCGTGCTCGCAGTCGAGCTCGCAGGAGGTTAGTAAGGGGCAGTCGTCGTCGCTGATGGTTTCGTCGACTTCGTTCTGGAAGAAAGGATTGTTGGGGGTGAGGGTTTTTGATTTTGATGGTTTTGTTGAGGTTTGATTTTTTATTGGAAGTTTGTTTTAGTATTAATGATGATGTTGAAGTTTGAATTAAAAGTCTGGATTATTAATATC
>UELX01001382.1:0-45172 GCA_900480035.1 Eupelmus urozonus | reverse complement strand
TTACTAACAATTGTATTTTTATTTAATAAAGAACATTCAATATATTCTTTGAAGAAAAATGTTTGTATTTTTTTTAAATTTATTAAACAATTTCAATAAAAATATATTTATAAAAGATAGTTAGATTTCCACTATTATCAACGCATTTTTTTACAAATAGAAATCTAAAAGAAATTTTTTCAGTTCTTTTGGCGAACTTATTGATATCATCATGAGTTGCTTTCTTAAATTGAAAAAAAAAACAGACGATTTCATCCTATAGAAAAAAAAACGTCCTTGGTCCAATATTTTTCATCTGATATCTTTATCATATTTCTTAAGAAATAACATTACAGAAAAACCATACAAAGTAAATAGTATAAAATATTACTTTTCATCATACGATTTCACAAAAGATTTTACAATAAAATCAAATATTATATACTTACATAAAGAAAGCCCCTAAAATAACAATCCCCAACCTAAAAAATACCTGTGTGGGGCAGCTCCCCGCGAATCCGTCTGAAAACGTACACGAACCAAATAGAAAATCTCCATCCCGTTCATTTATTTTTTCCGCCTCGTCGAAAATTCTCATCTCAAGTCTCTCATATTCCCGAGCTGTCCATGCCTCCCAGCTCATTTAGAATTTTAAGCTAGCCTCCGCCGGAATCTTATTACCCCGGTACGGCAGCCTCGTCGCGAGACAGCCACTACGAGGCTTTAGACACGGGGGCTTGCGCGCAAGGCGCAGAAAAGCTCCTCTCCCGTAGCCGGCTATCCATTATGGGGGAGTTGCCGGAGGGGGTAGTTAGAGGAGGCCGCTTTCATTGTGGGCCGCGCATCAATAATCCCCGACAGCCGCGTCCGACGTATACACAGAGAGAGAGGGAGAGAGAGAGACAGAAAGCTATACCGACAGCCTATATGGAAAATTCGCCCCATCGCGTCAAGGTCCCCTCCTTCTCTCTCTTTCTCTTCCCGATATACAAGAGCGGCGGACGGACAGACGCCGTCATTGTGTCCGGCCCGAGGCTTTCTGGCTCTGCTGTCAAAATACAACGGCGAGCGAGGTGGGAGCTGCCGGGCGACGAAAAAAAATATGACGCCTCCCGATCGTACTTCTTTTTTTTCTCCCCACGAGAGGAGAGAGAAAAGTTTCCTCGGCGACGGGAGATTGAATTTTAGAGTGCGCAATGACGGAAATTATACATTTCGCGCGCGAGGCTGAATGTGATTTATTCGTTGCGCGCGCCCGGCCTTTTTTTCTCTCCCGCGCGCTCCGAGATGCTCGCTCGATTGATTCGGATTGAATTAAGGCGAGGACCACGAGAGCGCGCTCTTTGTAAGAGTCGTCCGCGTTATTTATTATGCGGCCTGGATTATCGAGAAATAAGAAAAGCGAGAGAGCGGAGCGACAAGAAAAATGATGTCTTTGAATGGAAGTCATTTCCTGCTGGCCTCCCCTTTTTTACGCGCTCCCTTTCTTTTGTTTTAATTAAGTTGCTAATGGCTACATTGTTGGATGGCCGCGTCTGCTTTTCGCGAATCATCCGTGATGCTCACGTGAAATGCTTTCTGCTTTGCGTGCGGGAGTATTGTTGTGTGTTTGAAAAGATGGTTAATGAATAGAATAATGGATTAGATGGACGTGTGGATGGATTTATCTATTTCTCTATGGCAGTGGGTATTAGAAAATTTCTGGGAAAATAAAAGTACGTGTATGATGATGTTGAAATATTGGAAATATTAATGAAGAGAATTTTAGATAGCGTTTAGATTCTAAATCAATTACTGTGAGATGATAACATGATTATTTTTATAACGAATAAAATTTATAGAATTTTTCAGTTGAGATGCAATGATATGTGGAAATTAATACTTTGAATTTCCAAATTCTTACATCATCGTGACCCACATAAAATGGACTACCATAAAGTACCTTAAAATATACGGCACTGAATTGAAATTGCAATAGAAGATTTTCTTTTGAAAGTGCTTACGTATGTATAAAATGCAGACATAGCATCGAATTTCTTTCACATGTACATACATCAACGTAGAAAAAGGATATATGGCACACTTTATTAACGGTGACAATACAGAATATTCACATTATTTTAAATAAAAAAAATTTATTACGTAAATATTTTATTAAAGTTTTAAAGTTTTTCCAAACTTTAAAGTGTTTTTATTCATTTTATATTTAAAATTCAATACTTCATAATTTATATTTATAATTTTTCACTCTCTGCTTTATTTTTACATTATTTTCTCATAAAACGGAATAAAATACAGGAAGGAAAATGCTTTAAACCATTGTTAAACTATCACACGCATCAGTCCCTAAAATAGACCAGCTTTCACGCAGATTGGCGTAAAAGCGACCTAACCACGTCAGATTTCAGCATCCCTGCGGGATTTGCAGTACGCAAAGTTCACAGCAACTCCACCACTGCCTCTATTTATCAGAATTCAATCTTCTCCTTAACCCGGTGCGACTTTTGCCCCTACTAAAATAGAACCAAGCTGTATGCTCGTAATAAAAAAAAAACGACCGTCGCTTCCTGGCATCCTCAAAACTACCTCCTTCATTCAGATTCACGTTCACGCAGCGCTCGTATAATCGCCTTAAGGAGCCAGCAGCTCGGCGCGTTTATGATTTTGAAAGACTACCTTAAATCGTAAGCTCGAAGGCGGCCCTCAAACTTAACTTAATTCTTCCAGAATGCAATGCAAGCTCGTATCTGCAATTCAAAGCGCGGGTGAAGGGCGTCGATGTACCGCGAGGCGAGCTTTCGCAAGCTCGCGAAGGTAGTTATTTTAAGCACGTACATGACGCAAAGTTGCAATCGTGGCTTTGTCTGACGTTTCGACCACCCACGCAAGGGCTACTGCCGCAGTCTGAAAGATGAAGAGAAACAAAAGAGTTGGATGATGATTCGGAAAAAATTTCAGCTCTCCGAAAATTAAAACTGCTAATTTTCGAAATTAAGGTCAGGGAAGTTCAAAAGTAGGGAGAAGCCCAAAAATACGTAGTACGCGCGGATTGTTCGTTATTAATGGCTTAATGGGGCAAGATTTTTGGCAGAGCCACACTGCGGCCATTACCGGGATTAAGCTATGCATCTGGGACATCCTAAGGAGGTGAAGCCTTACGTCAATCCTCAACAATATGAAAAAGAATACCGACGGCGGACCCAGTTATAAAAAAATTAAAGCTCGGCACTGCAGCACACAAAATCGCGGCCGAGACCCAAGGGCCCGAACACCTTTTCCGCAAGCGTGTTTGAACGATTTTTGCGACTGCGGCACGAAGCGCGCCGTTTGTTTGCCCGGCGACGTTTTCTTCTTCATCTTTTTTATTTTTTTCGCTCGCCACAAGTGTTTGTTTATGTAAGAGACGCCGGAGCGCGTGCGACGAATTCGTAACGAGGCGAGCCGTTCGGCGCTGACTCTTGCTCCGATTGGTCGGCGCGGAAAGACTGCAGTGCGCGTGAAATTTTCTCGGAGAGCCTCGGGGAGGGCCGCTTGGATGTGGATTATGTACGGATTTTATGTGGACCGACTTTTATAATTTAGGTGATGGTAAAAATAGCTGCGAAGAAGCTGAAAAAAACTTAATTTAACACGTTAGAAATATTTTCGAATAGAGAAATAATGTCAAGTTAAAAAAATTAAGTGCGATTACAGAACCAAAACAGCCAACGGAATTATTTCGATCTCACATTTCGTTATTCCGGACGGAGCCGGCATATCCGCGCCCGTTCAAAGCCAGATGTTCGCGCCTGCTGAACGTGACGCGAAAATTGCGACACTAGGACGGCAGCTCTCGCAATTTGCCGAATTAATTGAAACAGGCGCGCATCCGAATTCCCGTGCGATTCGAGCTGAAAGATATCCGCGCGGCCGGGCGACGAGTGGGCCGATTTTTCTTATCGCGAAACTAATTGGAGCTGCAGGCGGCGGGCCAACTCGACCTCGTCCCATTCTTCGCGCTAACGATCCCTATTAAACGTAAGAAATTCGGGTACTAGGGGGGAAGAGGGTATAGGTGATATTCGTGGATTCAGTAGAGAAGGTCTGGCTCGAGTCAGACGATGGAAGAAGGGAAGGATTTCGAGGAATTTTAATCGTAGGCGGCTATGCTGGTGTTCTGGGCGAACGTTTTAGAGTTGGTGTCTTTGGAGTCTTGGCTGTTGGCGCTGTAGAGGGGAATGTTTAATGGAGGTGGAGCGATGTTGTTGAAATAATGGGTAAATGAAAAGTTTCGTTGTTGCTGAGACGATCCAAATTGCAAATGCTAGTTTTAGTAGTGCTAATTCGTATGAAAAACTCCATAAAATTATTGGATTTTGTAGAATTCTGCAGTTCCTTTACATTAGGATATTTGAAATCTTTTTAGTGGGTTTACTACGGTTATTCCGTAACAATAGGTATCTGTACTGTAAATGGAATTTCATTAATTATATAGGTTTGTATGTAACATTAAACAAAAGCTTTCAACCGCTTTTGTCTGATTAACATCATTCTATTAACTAATATCGAATCTTAAAAAACATCTTGCCTTGTTGATTCTCAATGAATTAAATTATTATAAACAAATAGTTTTATCACACTTTTAGCAGTAGAATTAAACCTCATATATATAAACTTTGAAAAATGAGAACCGCGCAGTGCGCAAAAGTGTGCAGCGCAACAAAATGAAAAAGAACAAAGCAAAAGAACGGCAAAATTCAGCGGAGCGACTGTAATAGTATACAGAGGTAAAGAAGACAAAATTGTAAAATTAGCTAAGCAGATAAAGGCAGATACAGCGCACAGCGCAAGCTGCGCTGAAAGAAAAAGCTCGGACCCGCTAAGCGAAAAAAGTAAAACAGAGACAGCATCCAAACAAAAATGCAGACGGAGAGAGAAAGAGAATGAGGGAAGACGTCAGAGGCGAAACCCAGAGGCGAGTCTAAATTTCCATCAGTGCGCGCACGCGATGCAAGAAGCGAGCAAGAGAGTAAGAGAGGGAAGAGGGAGAGAGACAGAGAGGGGTTAATTCCGAGTTGAATTAATTACGGTATACCTGCGCAGAGCGACGCGCTGCAGGAGCTCCCCTTCTCCCTGAACAAAGCGAGCCAAGGTGGGAGAACAGCTGCGCGAAAAGGGAGAACGTTGAGGAGAGAGAGAGACGGAGCTAAGTGAAACTACGCTGCGCTGAATGGTTGGGGGGGGGGGGGCTGCAAGCGCAAGAGGGCCAAGAGCTTTCCTAGATAGTTTTATTGATGTCGGTTGAACTATGCCAAAAAATTAATTGTTGCGAGACTTTATAACTTCGCATGGCGAGCGACAAATGATAGAGATGTTTTTCGAACTGTGTGTTAATGTATTAGTAGAAAGGTTCGGTAAATTATTATCTATAACGAGTTCTGAAGAGATCGAAACAAATAATAAAAAATCTTCATATTGATTCATTATTTTTAATATTTTTCTGGCATATATTCTTATATAATCCACATAACTCAACTTTTTTACTCGTACATAGCAAATTGAAATTGCATGAGACACAGTCGCAATATTTTAAACGATAAACAAACGAATCCTTCTCCATAAAAAATTCTTCAATAAATGATTCGTTAAATGGAATGACTATATTACCCCGTAAATTTCAATAAACATTCTTCGCTGCCAAACCCCATTAACTTTTAACTACCACCTTACGAAACTCCAGGATATATCCCTTTTACGCTAATTGAAGTTAAAGTTGATTCTCCGTAATGACGCCACTCCGTGAAATTCCGTCAAAGTCACACCTCCGCCCCCACCTAAAAAGATGCCTTTCACCCTTCCGCTCGCAAAAACCTAACTACGCAATACTCAAATGAATACTTAATTAAAGCATCGTTTCCCCGCGAATCGCGCCTCTAATTTTCTACAAACCTATAGCTCCACCAGACGTCAAACAATAATTTTTTATCACCGCAGCCCTACCTTCATTCCTGCCATCGTCGCATCGAAATTGACTGTTATTTATTTACGCTTGGGCAGCGCGCGGCTCTTTTATGATTTTCATTCGCGCCGGTCGCCCCCGGGAACCTTAATTAACCGATGTTACTACTTAACGATCCCGGCTCCCGGTAGTTTTAGTACGGTAATGAAATTTCACGTGGCAACTGTGGGACGAGTCCGAGGGATAAGTCCGCCGCGCTTATAATGATGCCGCGCTCAAAAGCGGGACGCGGGTAATTTTTTGCGCTTCGGAGATTTTGCCGGAGACGGGGCCGTTGGTTTAATAATTAGAGGCGAGAAAGAGAGGGAGAGAGAGGGAGTTAGGGATGTGGAAATGAAACGAGGACTGTTGATGGAGATGTGTTTTGTGCGTGTTGTTATAAGTAGCTTTTGATTTGCGAATTGGAAAAGCATGTTTAAAGTCATTTTTTGGTAATTAGTAGTTAGTCGCTGATGTTATATTTGTGCCGATACTGACTTTTCATTAATATCTTTACGAAACTGTAATCGCAACTTTTTAATAGTTTGGATCCAAGACAATTATGCATAAAGTTAAAACATTTAATGCTTTTAGTATTTAATTCAATTTTGCTTAAATGTGTCCAACTGTTGCAAAGTAAATTATAAACTTCATTGAAATAACTTTATAAAGCTGTGTATTCAAATTTATTTCGCTAAATTGAAGAAAATGTCATTAATTTTTATTTAATTTATGTTTGTAGGATACACGCTACCAGTATATTTATCAACAAAATTAGACATCGATATTTTAGGATTAAGTTCACCAACTTATATTAAAAAATGGCAAAACGTATTGGTATTCGTGGAAAATTTTGAAATGTAATAATTTTTAGCAGGTGCTTACGGAATTTACTTCTTTGCACATCAAGAAATAAAATAAGTATTATAGCTCGCTCTGTTAGTAGTAACAATGTATACTTCACATTTCTTTTATTATTCGTACCATTTTATCGCTTAGCTTTAATGGTATTATACATATAATAATTCCGTAAAATTATTATAAATTTATTTGATTTTTGTATAATAATTATGTGAAATCATTAAAAATTGAAGAAATTAAAATTTATTACAGTACAAAGTTAATTATATATATGCCATTTAATACTAATATTAAAGTTAATTAACTAACAAATGTATTTCGAATAATAAATTGAAAATAATCGTTAAACATATTTGTCCATTGTGATTTAATATTATTAATGCAAAACATTTACTTTATGTTAATCATTACCTCTTCTTTAAAATAAAAAAAATACATTTTTCCATGCTTTTAAAAACGTATTTAAATTTTCATCTGAAAAAAATCATAAGAGTTCTTTAAGAATTCCTTATTTCGAAACTGATAAGCTTTTAATGTTGAATTCAAAATATTTCCAATATCGAGTAATAAAAAACTCATGAATTATTATACTAAGCGCACATAAATTCCCTTCAAAACATCCAAGAAAAGAAAATCCTCGTTTATATTTATGGTTTATAGCTTATATTAATATTAAAGTTTAATCGAGGATTTCATTACCCAGGCATAAGAATAAAAGTAAAGCCATGAAAGCGATAAGACGCATCCGAGTCATCAATTATTTGATCGCGCCTGCGCGCTGTAAAATTTCATTCGCGACCATAAATTTTATAACTCAAACCGTACATAATACATTCTTTATCACGGCTAAGCTTTTAACTTTCATTGTGCGCGGTGTATCGGCATTTTTACGCGCGAGCTCCTTAGAATAAAAATTTACAAGCGACGCAGCCACTTTAAAACAGAAAGAAAACGAAGCACCCCACAGCCCGCTAAGAAAATTTGCAAACACCACCTAAAAGCCTTATATCCAAGCAAACCACCTCAGCAGCACAATACACTCGAGAGCGCAACAGCCTCCTGTTTATTCTCCCTTTCTCTCACTCTCTGCTCCTTAACCTTCGTCCCGTCAAAGGCCGACGATGATCGCCACTCGAGTCTCTTCTCCTCGCCTTTATCCGGCTCGTCTATACCGACATTATATAGGTGAGTGGGATCTTTTAGGACGGCGGGGGGTGGCGTAAGACGCGCATGATTAGATTTGAGCGATAAGGGGGGGATCGCCGCCGCCGACGAGCGATCGTTAAGTCGGAAGAGGTAGTCCTCCTCCTCTCGAGCGAGTCGAGAGAGTATGGTTAACGATCGCCTTTACTACCTACCGAGCTCTCCGTCTCTCTCTCTCTCTCTCTCGAGCCGCCCTTTATCTCGCGCTTGCTCGTCCTGCTAGATTTTCCGTTTCTCGCTCTTTCGCGCTGCGATCTCGGCGTTCGTTTCATTTCGAGCTGGCCTTTCATCTCTTCGGGGCTGCTTTTTTTTTGTCTTTGGTGGGTGGCTGGATGTGTAAGAGGGAGAGCAATTCGATGAGCGAGCTGGAGGTCATTCTTTGAAGCGGAGGCGCGTTTATTTGCGAGAGGAAAATAAGGCGTTTGCTTGGTGGGTGGAAGTTGACGGATTTTTTTGAGAGTGATGGTGGAATGTGCAGTGTTTGCTTTAAGTTGACCCTGAAAAGTGTATCGATTGGTTACTGGATGCGGCACAAAGATGATAAAATCTGTGAAGAGAAATGATATTAGGAATTCCAGAAGTTATTGGATTGAAGAAAGATAATACAAGATACAAAAGAGCTTTACTAATAAATTTTATACGTATAATATTGTACGTATCTAAAGCCGACAAGATTTTTTGGAATATTGTAATTTTATAAATTGTAATGTAAAAAACGATCAAACAATATGGCCTGATTTCTCAATCTGAACCCCTATAACATAGTTTTTCAAGCAACCTTCGATCCTTATGCTGCCGAATTAGTTCCGTTATTCGAATAAAGTTAGTGAAAAAAGTCGTATATATTGGATATTTTATCTGAGATTTAAACAATATAAAATATAAAATATATTTTGTAATCATAATTCAGAAAATAGAAATTATTATCTGTCTCTTTAAATCTATTAATTTAAATGACCAAATTATTAACACTTGGAAAATTTTTCACATAAATGTCTTAAAAAAAAAGAACGAACAAATAAAAAACTAAAATTTGTTATCAACATTATATAATACATCAGCAAAAACAAACCCCATGCATTATGTACTTATATCCCTTCCCCCCTTCCCTCCAAGCCGTCCGGCAGTAAAACAAAATCGAATAAGAATCGGAATGTCAACCTTTTTCTTACCCCCGTCCTCTCCGCTTCTATTTTGCTGCTCAGCTTTCTCCCCTAATATGCTTTTTCCACGTAGCGTCCACCCTTCGACCTTTGCCTCCTTCTCTTTCCCTCTCTTGTCAATCGACTTTCTTTTGCACCTCGTCCATTTCGCTCCCTCGTTTTTTTTCTCTCGGCCCTGGGGCTGATTCGCCCTCATCATCCAATAATAAAACGAGTTCGCCTTGCGCGTCTCATTCGTTTTCGTTACACATACGCGATGCTTACTCCAAGTCGTTTAAAACGTAATGCGGTCCGAAGTCCAGCGTCGCATTATCGGAGATAACCGTTTGCCGGCTCTGTATTGCGCAAAGATTCGGTAAATCGCGGATCGGTAGGTAGGGAAGATATCGAGTCGAAGTAAACTGCCCACGACCGCTTATCAATAATTTAGGACCTGAGAGAAGTGCGTCTGAAAAACGAAGATTGTGGTTTTAATTATTGACGTTGATGGAAAAATTATTGGTTGGTTTAACGATGTTATGATGTTAATGGGAAAATTGGCAGTGAAGCGGAATTTGAAATAAAATTTATCGGATAAAACTTTATTATTATAGTAAAATAATTTTAAGCTTTGACAATGAAATTACAAAAGTTTAAATTTCACCTTTAAATAGAGATGGATCTTCAGCTTTTGAAATTTTACTTTTATTATAACAATTATTTTATTTAATTATAATTATTTTATTTTAATACACTGTTAAAAAGATTTCATATTTTGTAATCGTCAAAAAATACGAAAGTTTGCATAATAAAATACTCAATAAATTCGCTGTAAAATAGAAGTAACTGAATTAGAAGTTCAAAAATATCATCAGTATAAAAAATAATGTTTTCTTTCACGTATTTGAATGAAACTTCGAAATGCTATGCATTATTTAAATTTACTCGTACAAATGGCGTGATGAATTCATCGAAATATTTACGTATTTTCATAGGTTCCCGTAAATTTATCGTTTTATCGATATTATTTACGTACAACAAATTCGTCATTTAAACCAAAAAATTTCGTAAAATTTACGATAAATTTTTACTTTTTTTTATCGCCAATACAAACAAACTAACCAAAATTTTTTAGATGTATTCATTTCACTTTTTAGATGTTAACAAGTATTTGAAATCGTTACACATTTTTAGAACAGCTTACAATTCTGAGTTTTATTTAAACAATAAATCTATTTAAAAAATTTTAATTTCTAATATTAATCAAACCTTGTGAAAAAAAAACCTTATTAAATCTCAGAACCGCAAGATCAACGTTAAACCCCAAGTAGATACACCCCGCGTTCAGTCAGACACGCCGACCAAAATTGGCATCCTCATTCCCTCCAGAATCCATCACGCCAGAATTAATCATAACCCTCCTTCCTTCCAACGTCAACGAAGAATAGACAAAATCGATAGTCAAAGCCTTTCGAGAGACAAAAGCTCCGAGAGTAGCGGAAGACGAGCTTGCGACGTGAAAGCCGGACGCGCGCGAGAGAAAGGCAGTAAGAAGCAGCCGAAGACGCCGGGGCACGGCAATATGAGAATGGAAATGAAAATGCAAATGCAGCGAAAAGCGCAATGCTCTTAACAATGGAAAACTTATGGGCGCACTCGGCCGTATCCTACTACTCTCCCTCTCTCCCTGATGTACACTGAGCTCGCGCACTCGCGATGCCAATAACGCGGAGAGATGCTATTTCTGCGCGGCGCCTTTCAGCTTCGAAAATTCCGTCGAAGAATACGCGACCTACTGCATTTCCTCGTATATCTACGTACATAAATACACGTATACGCGAGAGGACTGATGTAGTTCTCGAATTTAATTTTCGATGTCGAGCTGGGGGCAAGATTTAACAGGCTGCAATTCGGCTTAACTACACGGCGCGCGAGCGCGTTAATTCGCGATACTTTGCGTTCTACGGCGAGCTGAGCTTTAATGTGGGCATAATTATCCGCGGCTCGTTTTGGTTTTCGCTCTCCGCGCTCGTTGTTTATCGTAAGCGTAAAGCTTAATTAGCGCGCCTTACGCGGGAGGGTTACGAGCTGGCGCCGATTACGGTTGAATTATCGTTTTGTTACGCGTGGATTGTTAATTGATTCGTTAAGGCAGTTTTGTAGATGTTGGTGCGAGGTGCACCTGGAATGACGATTGGGTGAGTTGTGTTTGCGAGATTTGGGTGGTTTATGGTAGGTGGGGATGTGGGGATAATTTGGGTATTAAAGAGTATAAAATGTATGAATTAAGTGCGTTTGATTTATGGATCTAATAACGATTTTATCGAGCTTAATAATATTCTTGTTACGGCGGGAACGTAAAAATGATTTATTTCCTTTCCTAAACATTAAATTTTGACTTTAATAAGTTAAAACTAGATGTTCTATCCATAACTTTTAAGTTCTTTACTCGTCTACTAGCTTCTAGGTATAGCTCATAAAAAACATAAAATGTCAAGTTTTAATAGCCTTTTTTTTAAGGTTCAAATAGCTCAAATCTGATCAAATCGTTTTTATCAAGCATACGGTTCAAGTAACCAATATATACGTTATATTTCACAGTTCGTTTAATGTCCGGCCGAGAAAGCCTCTATCAAAGAGCTTTTTCATAAATCAAACGCTTGATTTTCGCAAAAAATGGCCTCTCATTAAAAACTTTATTCTAGTTGTTAAAACAAAAGCAATTCAGTCGAGAATCATTTTTAAAAAATAGCTTATATAAAAAATGCGTTACATTTACAAAGAAAAAGCATCATTTCACTTTAACTTATCATAAAAAGCGTTTTACAGCAACTAAATAATTTCATATACGCGTCATACAAAGCACATCAAAATAAAAAAGTTATTATTCTAAACTACAATCATTACATACAAAAAAAAAATTCCTAAACCACCCCCACCCGAACAACCACTCACCGTCCCAGCAATACGACAAAAATATCCAACTTCCCAAACTTTAAACCAAACCTCGGGTTCAACAAACCCTCGGCAATCCCGAAACGCGGAAATTCACGGGGCGTAAATTGAATAATTCTCGCCCCGCCGGCGAAAGCAGATCGAAACGTCTGGGGCCGCTTTATGCGGGAACACAGTCGTCGCATCTCGCGCCTTTATCCGAGCCGGCAAGTTCGAATGTTTCAAGTCGATCATCGAAATTCCGCGAGTAATGGCGGAATCGCCGATGATGTAAATCAGGCGCCGCCGGCGGCGCGCCGGATCATTTGAATCGCAAATCCACGGGCCTCGATAATAGAATAAATGTTGACCGCTCGAGGGGGCGTGATTAATCTGGAACTTTCAAAGCGTGCCGCCAGTTCCGCGCTCTCTATTTTTTCTATAGGCGTCGAAATTTGTTATTTTTTTCTCGCTGGATGGATGAAAGCGCGGATTAAGTTACGAGGGATGTATATGCATGGGATTCGGGACGCTTTCACGTTTGATGCGAGCTGCTATAATGCGAGCTGACGGGAGAATGATGCGCCGAAATTTTAGCGGGTGCTGGCGTTTTCGCCTCGCTGATGGTCTAATAGGAAAAGTAAACTGGAGAGTGGAAATTCGATGGTGTCGCGCGATGAGTTTGATGCTTTTTGAAAAATGACGGTGTTGAGCAGCGAATTGGCAATCTCGTTTGCGCGCTGCATGAAAACCTTAAGCTATACGATTTTATATCTGCGTTAAAATAAACGAAAAATTCTTTTGAATATAGTGCAATAAACGAGGGTTATTTAAAAGGTATCGATTTAGCCCAAAATTATTACCACACTACATACATTTCCCAGAAAGCCGAAAATATCAAAACCAAATAACCAAAACGCTTGCGGCACGAAATTCCGCGTTAACTTGAATTCCGTCCAATAAACATTCGATCGGCACTCGAAATCAAAATCAATAAAACCGAATCACTCGCGGCATTTTCGGCCGCCGCAATAAACCACGCGGCCACTCTCACCGAAACTAGCCTCCCTTTCATTCCGAAAACAAGCCACTTTGCTCGAAACTAAAGCCGCGCGCGGCGAAACAATGCCCTAGGAATAAAAGCGCGGTGATTCTCCGCGAGAGCGGCATAATAATTCCACCCCGGGCGCGCATCATAAACGCGTTGGAAATACGCGCCGAATCATTAAACCCGCCCTCTGTCTCCGTGAAATTCGAGTCCGCGTCTACATAACAACGAGCGAAGGGACAAAAGTGTCCCGCGGAGCTTTTCGCAAAGCTCGCCCGCCACTCTCGAGTCGTAAAGCTGGGTAATGCGTCCGCGCGCGCGAAAATCAGAAATATTTACGAGAGAAGGTTTTAGAGGAGCCGGCTTGACGCGAATTCGCATGGACGGGATTTCACTTGTTAGAGGGAGGGAAAAAAAAGGCGTGGGGGTGAGCTTTGACTGCGCGAAATGCGTGAAAATTTGATCGGTCCGCTTCGCCGGAAATTGGAATCGGTCGCCGTTTCGTTTGATGGGGGGGTAGGTAATGGATCGAAGCGCTGGGAATTATATTTTCAGGAGTGCTTTCGGTAGTTTGGCTGTTTCAATTTTTCAGCGTTATTCTGCTTGCTTTACTTTTTATTGTGGACTTCGACCCGCGGATCTGCGAATTTATCAGGGTTATTACGATTTTCGATCCGCCGACTTATGAAGATTCTTATTTTTTTCAATAAATCCGAAAAAACGTTCCCAACGTTTTTTTTCAACAATAACGTTCCGGCCCCGCTGGAAATCACGAAAGTCGTAAAAATGAATTCAATATCTGCCCAGCGGACGAACCAGGCCAATCTCTCCCCCGCCTGAAAATCTCCTCGTAAACCATCGCAGCGATCACGCGAACCAAACGTTACACGCACGTGCACTCACCAAACCTTCCATCCTAAGAAACCCATCCTCCACATCCCCAAAAAACCATCAAAATCCATCAAAAACCCACCACCATCCCCCACCAAAAAGAAACCATGCAAACTCTCTCCAGAGATAGACACAGTTCCAAATAATTCATCAACGCACTCCGTTCCGCTCGGTTTAACGATCGAGTCCCGTTACGCGCTCGTTACGCTTTTACGAGCGCTCGCGCGGCCGGTAAAATGAATTGCATCTCGCGCGCAGCTGGAATACGCGAGCAGCAGCAGTCGGCTAGGCTCGCTCATTTGCCGGCCTGGCGCTTGGCTGGCTTAGCCGAGCGCGCGAACTGTCGGTTCCATTCTGCAATCGCTCCGCGTTTGCCTTGAGTGGGGCGTTTTCATTATACAGCCGAGGCTGAGGTGATTCTGATTGCGCTTGGGATTGAAAGGGTTATCGTTGTTATGGAGGAGTTTGGGATGGTTTTTTTAGGGTTTTATGGGTAGTATAGTTTTTTTAGTGGGTAGCGATTTTTATTGATTTTTTTGGGTGGGGTGGTTCGCCGGGCTGATATAGGGGCTTTAAAATTGAATTTGTATGAATTTTTTTTCTTACTGGGAGTGCTGGGAGTATTGTAACGACTCTGACTCGATTGGAATTTGTCAGTTGGTAGAATGCAAAAAATGTCTTTTATAAATAAAATATCAAGTTTGATGGCGGGATATAAAAAGTAATCAAATACACTTTTTAAATTATGTTTTAAAAATGATACTTTTTTGCAATATTGATATCTGACAACGTCAATATGCAAAAAGGTATCCAATTCCCTCTTATTTTTATAAAGCTGCATAAAATATAATACCATACAACGCACATAAATATTACATTATTCAAATAAGCCCCTCTAATTTACATTCAACTTCACATTCGCGTTCAAATTACAAAATTTCTATTATAAGCTCGCCTCTCAAAATAAATACAAAACCTCTTCCACCCATCGAATTTCACTTGCAAACCATATAAACACAGCAACATCCTCACGGCCCATTCAATAAAAATCACACGTAGCGCCGCGAAAGTAAAATTACGATAAAAATAAAGAAACAGCGAGACACAGACAGGAAAAAAGAAAAGCAATCCGGCGGGAATGGTTACTGAAACTTTCACAAGCCTGGCTCGCCCGTGATAAGAAGCTAAGCTTATTTTTAATTCAAGCGCGCTCTCCTCTATTTTTCCTCCTCCTCCTCCAGCTCGCTCTACATTTGTTTTCCCAACGCACCACGCACCTGCGCCTCCACCTCAGCCCCCTCCCCAAAAACCGTTTCATTTCGGCCCCTTAGGCCTATGTACGTTTCTCTCATAACCGAATGCATATTGCAGAAATATAGAGAGGCCGGCAGGAGGGGAGGCGTAAACAGGCGAGTTTCGGAGCGAGATCAACATCGGCGCGTTCCCATGTGTGCGCGGCTTGTTTGCCTATGAAAATTGTATATTCGCTGAGCGCGCTGCCGCCGCAGCTGTCATCCGTATATACACGTACTCTTGGCGGCTGCAAATAGCCCCTGGAAAAACATTGATGCTTAGGCCGACGCGGGAAGCTTAGGCGATGGATCTATTTTAATAAGTAGCCGAGCGCACGCTCTGATTAAGGTATCGATTTTCGTCGAGGCCAGCTGCGGAATGCGGAGGATGGATGGGATGGGGTTTTCAGAGGGCTGGGAAATGATTGACCTTTGCTCGGCGCTAGCCGCGGGTTTGATTGCTGATGAGTATTTGTGAGCTTTGAGTTGGGATTCCGAGATGATGGATGGTGGGAAGGATAGCTCGCTCTTGAATTTCGAGGACGATCAAATGATTGAGCGCCTGCTGTTTGTAATCTCGTTACTTTCGTCAACCGCGTAATTACCTTACTATTCGCCTGAAATCGACAGGCGTCTCGCTTGTACAATCGAACGATAACAAGACTATAAAAACTATCCGGAACTCGATGCAGCCACGGCTCGTATCGATAGCTCCGGCAGATAAGAGCAAACTATCCGGACGTCAAACAACAAACAATTAATGAGGTTTGAATGAAATTTCTGGTGGCGGCAAACGCATCGGAGGCGGCCGAACGCGAGAGCCGCATTGTTGGTCGAATTACCCATTAACGAGAGGCGGCAACTTTAAACAAACCAAACGGGAGGGAGAGCGTACATGAAATTATTGGCAATAAGCCCGCTGAGTTCGAGTCAAACAAATGTTTTAAGCTCCGCGGCCTGGGGTGTATAGAGCTTTGTAACTCGATTTTGTAGTTATAGCCCGGCGTGTCTGCTTGTTATTCATGCGCCGCGAGCAGATGAGCGGCTCTCTTGTGGTGTTTTACGAAAGGACCTTATCTTCTTTAATATACATGCAAAGCAGTTATTGTCTCGCGGCCGAAATAAGATTTCGGTGCTTTTGGTTGGTGTGGGATTGAGGATCGGTGGAATTAGTATAGTAAAACGTGGTTAATAACTCTGTGTTTACCAGAATTTTAAAGCAACAGCGAATTTTTTTTTCCAGACTATTTTAAATTCTTTATAAAATAATTTCCAGTAAAAATCCACTATTAATTTACAAACCATTAATTTCACCTTCCTCTCACAACACTTGCACCAACTCCGCAACAATTCACTCAACGCATGCAGTCCACCAGAAAGCCAAAAAAAATCCTTCACCCCTCCCTCGTAACACATCAGCTCAAAGGCGCGCATTTCTCACGAAGAGAAGCTGGCAAAGCTCGCCGGAAGTCCGTCAGCTTTAGAGGCGCGCGCGCGAGGGATTCGAGCAGTGTAAACGCCCAGGGAGAGCTCGTTACTTTCGCGGAAGCGGCACTCGCCGCTCAAACTTTCTAATTATATACGGGGCCGCTCGCGCTGAAACTGTCGCGTTAAGTGCATGACCGGCTGAGCATACACAGGTAGACGCGCGGGCTCAATTTTAAAGGCTCCTTGGGCCGCGAAATCGCCGCTGTGAGGATGTTTCGGGAGGCGAGGGTGGCTTTGAGCTACTGGTGCTGCGAGTTGTGATGAGGTAGGAAGATTTTAGTGAGTTGGGTTTTTTGGCGCTTAGAGAGTGCACTGAGAAAACAGTTTAAGGAAATTTTATTATGTTTTTAGGAAAAATTACTATAATTTATACCAAACTAGCAAAAATTAATAGTTTTATAGTAACTTTTATCAGAATACAATGATGTATCCACTTTTATAAAATTATAGTAATTTTTCCTACAATATTTTCTCAGTGTGGGTTATGTGGTAATAGTAGTGTAATAATGTATAGTAGTATATTATTAGATTAAGGCTATTTCATTTCAAATTTGAAAAAAAGTCATACTTCACATAAGTTTCTAAATCTCCGCCATTCAAAAAGTAGAAACAGGATATGAGAAAATAAAAAGATGTCATTCTTATTTATTCACATCGGAGCACCTAACTACTGCTCTCGCGTGCTCCTCGAATCTTTTTGCCCCTGTCTCGTGCGGCCCGGCGTAAAATAAATCACGTTTTATATCCCCGGCAAAATACATATTCCGCGCTTCGAAAAATGCTTGCGCGCACTGAATCCTCGTATATAACTACGCGGAATATTGAATAGCAAAGGCGCGACGAGTCTCGCGATAGTCGAGATGCATTTGTGCAAGCTACTCGAAAAGACAGTCGTCGACCGGTTGAAAGCTGGCTTTTATTTGTAAAAGCAGAGCGGTAGTCGGGGATTTTCCGACGATATGAAAAATAGTAATAATAATAATGGTGTGTTTGTACTTTTTTTTAGTTAGCCGCTGTTTTTATTGTTGTTGGGAGAAGGAAGTAATTGTTTTGTTTCAGGTTTTATTTATGGCGAAGAATGTAGATATGAATTCGGTTGAGTTTGCGCAAAATTGATGATACAAACATGCGTGAAAATATAATTAATTAAATATTTAATTAATTTTGATGAAAATTCGGAAGGAAGTATAATTAACTTGGATTTTGCATTAAACAACTTTATGTATTACGTTATATTATAAGCTTATGAATTCGCGTAATTTTGCGATGTTAAATTCATTGTCTCATGAAATCATATTACTCACGATAATGAACGAATTGTTTTTTCATTTTCTCTAAATTATTCAATACTTATTAGTATCGTCACTATACTTTTCTCAATTTACATCATTTTTCAGTGATGCGTATGTGCACCTATTTCCGAACATTTTTCACTTGTACAAGTGATATACTTTACAATTTGAAACCTTTCATGTATACCTATCCGGTCTCGAATAAATCCAAACTGTTGTATGGCTTCGCGTCCATTTCAGCCAGTGAATTTTCATTTGGTGCAGTATCTAAATTCACATTTGCTGAAAAAAATTCGTTATCACGTTAGCATGATTCAAAATTAGACGCATAAGCAACGTTCCAAGTATCCCATTACTAACATTTACATTTGCATCACACATTAACTCTATTCCAAATATTCCACAAGTCCCTTTAAAACATCAAAACCATATCCAACGTAAAAAGCCATCCAATACATAATCAAAAAACAAAACATCCTGCAAATCCTCCGAAACTACTTAGCGAACGGCAAATGGAATCGAAAACTTCAAGCGTCCGGCTCTCGAATTCGCTTTTGTTCTCCCATAGAGCAGAGCACAAAGGAAGCCGTGGCACGCGAGGACGTAAAAGGAAAAAGGGTCATCCCACGCACGTGTAATGCCCGATATAATAGCCTTAGGGGCAGCCCGTGTAAAGTGAAACGTCAAGAAGTTTGCAAGGCGAAGCGTAGAGCAAGCGGCTCGATATAATTCACTCCAAGTGCTCGGATATCAAGGGCCAATGAGCGTTAGGTAAACTTTATCAACTCTCTCTCTCTCTCTCCTTCAAAGAACGATTTTATCCGAGCGCACGGCAGCCTCGGCGTTTCTCTTTGCTTTTTATTTCAGCCCGTAGTCCACTCTTTTATTTAGCATCCTTGGACTCTCTTTGTCCGCGTTTTTCGCTCGGCGATTTTTTCCTCGGTACGGACTCTTTCGAGCAATTCTGCATAAATAAGGAGGGGGGAAGGGGGTATTTTTGCGCGGCTCGTCGAAAATAAATTTACGCCGAGGTGTACGGGAGTGCGAGCAAAAAAGCTTAGGTATCGATCGGTTTGCTTAATATACATCCACGGAGATATTAGAGTGAATAAATGGAGGGTAAAGAGTTTTAATTTGCTATGAAGAAGCTAAAATAGAAGTTCAAAAATAGCCTCTCTAATGAGCCGGCCTGATGTAAAGCGGTACATTTTCATATACGAAACTTTTTCGAGAGAGGAGAAAAAAAAAGAGTCGCGAGGAAAATATTGCTTATGCAAGTCAATGAAACCAGAAGTCCTGAAAAGGCGCGGAGATCATCTCCGCGCGTCTCCAGCCGCATATAACCTTGTAATTCCGCATAATTTTTCAATAAAGAATAACCAGTCCGCCTGAAGAATGTACACCTCGCTTCACGTTAATTCCCGGAATTCCACGAAACGAATCAATCGCCGAGTCTCTAAAATCACATCCTTAAAATTACATCCCTCCCGTTTATTAAATAACCACCTAAAAAAACAACCGCGCCGAGGAAAACAATACCTCCTCCGATAAAAGAGAAAAAAAGAAACCAGCAAGTAAATTGCGCAACGGGAAAAAAACGAGAGACTTCTTTGAAAGCTCGCAGGTAAAATCTCTCTCTCAGCGAGCCTCTCTCTCTCTCAAGCCACCCCCTAGTACAGCTCTCCCGTTCATTGGCCTTGCTTCCCGGCGCACCTGAGGAAGACGAGAGCGAATTGATTCGAAAACGGACCGTTGCTTTTTCCGCTCCGCGACGTTAACGAGGTCAAATTGAGAAACGAACTCTAATAGACATTCGATATCTCTCGCCGGCATCCCGGCGAAAGCGCGGGCTTTAAAAAAGAAACGCGCGACGTAGACGGAGCCGGCGCGCGGAAAAACGACGCTGATAAACGATCGGCGAGATAAGTAAGTGCAAGCTCTCGCGACGCGTCCATTATGGAGCTTGCAAGGAGGGCCGCGGGTAGAAAAGCCGAGGCGCTGGTAAATCGAGAAAGATGAATAGGAAAATCGCGCGGCCCGCGGCCATTAGGGAAAGACAATCGAAGCTCCGTGAAAGGGAATACAGCTCTGCGCTGGCGCGTTAGCGTGAAAATCGATGAGAGAGGGAAAGCCGAACGCTGCTATTACTATACTAACCATGCTGATAACGTTAACTATCCAGGCGCCATCTGTCCCTTCCGCTCTCTGTCTTTCTCCATCTAGCCTAGTCTATTTTGCGCTCTTTAACAGTATCCACAGCGCGCTCTATCGTTTTCATCTCTGCACTCGAGCTTTCCTCTCTTTCTCGCTCTATATGCGTTGGCTAGCCCTCTCTTTTTGGTACTTCCTAGTTCGCTCCGGCCTACTTCTTTTTTCTTGGCCTTTTTTTTTTAGTGCCGGTAGAGGGAAAGTTTCTTTTGGCTTTTCTCGGGCGGTTTGACTTTTTTGCGCGCTCGTGAGGTAGTTGAGCGGCGTTATTGACGTTGTGGAAGGTAGATTTTGCGGCGCATGTTTGCGCGCTGAGCTTCTTAGCTGCATGTCAAAGGGATTTGGGATGTTTGGCGAATCTCTAATTGGTAAGGTGCGGTTATAGGGCGGGATGGGGTTAAGCGTGTTGGGTGTCTGACCATAGCGTTACTTTTTCTACTGGATGATTTTGTTTGAGTGTTGGATGACGTTTTGATGAAGGGTCTTGTTAAAAATCTAGGTTTTTTAGCGGATTCCACAATATTGTTTTTATTAATACATTATTAGTAATTAAAATTACAATAGTGATGGTAGTATATCAAATTTGTATTTATGCATTTCTGATAAAAATACATGGATGGTTTTTTAATAATCTCATCGCGATATCGCATCAAGCTTCATTCCCGTAAAATCATAAAATCAATAAAATCAAAGAACTTTTTATGCATGCATATTTAATATACACTTATCCATTTTTAAATATTACGGGCAGGTAAAAAATTTTTATTTTCCCATTCTTTTTCTAAATAATAAAAGCCAGCGTACATACAGTAATAAAAAGAAAATAAAACGCCCATTAAATTTTAAATATTCTTTAAAAACAAAATATTCAAAAACTTATTAAAAACATCAAAAATCATTCAAGCGATCAACAATCTCGCACTGAAAAAAGACCCAAGCCGAAAAAGACTGCCACAAAAGGAGCCCCCGTGTAATTAACACGCCCTCCTTTCTGTCCCATTCCCACTTTCTCGTTCCACCCGCCGAGCTCGCTCTCACACACATCCTATTTTTCTCTCTCTCCCTCCTACGCAGCGCATATACGTATATATATTCCAGCTCGGCTTTTTTCGCACGGCTCCCTCCTTTGCCTACTCCGGAGCCGTTTCGGACGTTTTATCTCTGCCCACCCTTTCTCTCTCTCTCGCTATTTAATTTTTGCCCTGCGCGCTTGCGCTATCTCTCACGTGCTAATTTTTTATAACCCGTAACGTACTTTATCAGCCGGCCGGTGCGCATGTATATATATAGGATAGCGCGGCAGGAACGACGCGCGGACTATTTTAAAAAGTCGCAAAAGCCCAGCCGCCGGCTGTATTTTACTGCGCTGTCGCTGGCTTAATTGTGATCTTTAAGATATAGAATCGGGCTTTTTTGCGCGTATAACGCTCGGCTAGTGGGATTAATGGGAGCTGCGGAGGTGGGAAGTGAGGAATTAAGGCGTTTTTTGCTCGCTTGTAATTTGCCATTATTTTGCATTGTTTTATAAACGTGGTGAGGAATTTCGTTTTTTTTTTTTAGTGGGAGAAATTAATGTGAAATTATTCCGCGCGCCTCTCGCTATCCTATCTTACGGGTAATAAATTTTTATTCTCATTTTATCTGCTCACCTCGTGCGAGTCATTATGCAAAGCGTAAATTTTCATTTACCACGGTGGAAGAATAATTTATTTTGCGTCAAAGATTCGAACAATTAATTTCTTTGGGAAAATTGCTGCCTGTTCGGGTGAATTTCCGAAGAGTTATAATTTTGCAAAGTATATTGAAACATTTTGAGTTTATTAGTACTTCTTAGAGAAATCTCGTAAACGTCAATAAACAATATTTAACCCGGAATATTAAATTAAGCTCTAAAACTTTAGCGAGTAAAAATATCTATAAGATTTAGGGCGACAGGAAATACTGCAATCGACAATCAGCATTTCAATTATTTATTCAATTAATATATTGCTCTTTAAAAGTTTAATAGCCATTTGGACTCTTTCAATTGCAGTATAATAATTTACATTTAAAATTTTATTGAAACAGTAATTCTCGTTAAGATAAATATTAAATAAATAAATTCGATTACAATAATTCTTTCAAAAATTAAAATATATATTTTATTTCCGTTATGTATAAAGTAGTATATACATAGAAGTTTTGATAATCCGAATATTTTGTATAATCAGTATAATTTATAGTCGTGATTATATTCTTACAGTCACTACTCTACAATAAATTTTTTTATTTTTTTATTTTTTTTTTTTTTTAACTTATTACTTGATAGTTATAGCATTATTTTTTTTTGTACGTATGCATAATTTAAATTTTATTATATCTATCTATAATATATATGCAACATATGTGTGGTCATTTAATATTTTAACAGAACCAAAAAAATCCTGAATAAATTTTAAAAATAAAAATAATTCATAAGCAACTTTCTTATTTAAGCTTCAACAATACTAATAAAATCATTCTCTTTCAAACTATATTATTATCTTTATTACACCTGTTATTTAACAAAATGCATAGTTTAAAACAAAAATAAAATATATTTCCCGCATTAATAATTTTCATCAACCATCCCTTTTCTCACATCTCAAAGTACCACCACAAAACATTCGCGAACTCCATTCATTTCCAAACAAAAACGTAAATATTCAAGCCATCCGCAAGCTCCATTGCAACAAACAAAATAGACTAGAATCCACTACGACAGTAAAATAACCGGCTTATATCCTCCCCGCGCACAAGCTCAGCCCAGTACTAGCATGCAAAAAACACACACCAGCATCGGCGCGCAATTGTGTACTTCCCCGGCTGAGTTTGCCAAATCGTAAATTTTCCCTCGATCAACATTTGCTTCTACGATTATGCTTGGACACACGCGCACGCGCATATATACACACGAAACCTCTCCGGCGTTTTACTTCCGTCTGTACGCGCGCGCGTGCGTTTGTCCAAGTACACCGTAAAAATGTGCGCGCGCGTCGGACGGGCTTTTTTTCGTTTCTATTTTTTCTTTCTTTTTTTTTTATTTATTTTTCCGCTTTTTTTTGTTGAGCGCCCCGCATTTTCAAAAGCGCTGCGCTCGCGGTCGTAAAAGCCTCGCGGTAAAAAATAAAATAACGATCGTAGGCGCAGCGCGGAGGGAAATTTATGAATTTATAAAAATGAAAATTATTTTTAAGGACGGACAAGTATTCGTGTCGCTCGCATAACTAGGCTGCTGTAAAACTTTTACTCCGATCTTTAATTCACTCGTGGGGCTCTTGTCAATTAAAAGAAAATATAAATTGTGGTGAAATCAAAAAATAAAAAATAATGCATCTAGATTACTTTATAATAATTTATTCAATTGGCAACTTTTTTTATATTTCTTAGGCTACAACCAGTTTGCAAAAATATATATGTCTTCAATTAGAAGGGTTCAAAAGAATAAAGTTTTTGAGCCTTCAGAAAGCGCATAAATCATTTCAAAGAATCATAAGTACACACAACAAAACAGATAATTCATTCCAACTAAATGTATGATTTATAGCTGCGTGTCTTCAAATAATGAATCTTTATTACCTCTCCAGTGACCGAATTTCTGAAGACAACGGAAGCTGTATACATGAAAGTAGATAGATGTCGAGTCTGGTAAGACAATGCCTTAATGTATATCCTGAATATCCTCTTGCACGCGTATGTGTACACTGTCCATATTATCTTTAAGACCTTAACCTGCTTTTATTGTTGACTAATGGACATATTATATATATAACAATAGAAATATACTTTAAAAATCTAATAATGATATTTGTTGTAGAAGATGAATTTCTATAAATGTAATAAATTCACCAATCAAAAATGATGCAAATTTCTATTCTAAAATATGTGATACAGCAAAGATTGTTTTATTTTCTTGGTACATAAATAAACTTGAAGTAGTAATAATAAGTAGCAGTAGCTAGTAGTAGTTGTAGTACCAAATAAAGTTATTCTTTGTGATATCATTTTATTTATCATGCATCTGTTATTTCCAAGTATTCAATTATTTTTTTCAGTATAAAATTCTTGATGAAATAGTCATATTTTTAATAAGTAAATTTTTTTTTTCGTTAAGCAAACCAGGGGCTTTTAACTTTTTTACATTTACAGAATAGCTCGTTCCATCAAGCTGACGGTAAAATAGGGATTTAAGAAAGCAAATCCTTACTCCAAGTCTCTTATTTTACAAGAAAATTTCGCTAGCCCTTTTACTCTAAGTCCGGCGTTCAAGCTATTCTCCTCATCTTTCGACCTTCACTCAAATCTCTCCCTCCATCCTCTCTTCCATTTTTAAAAGTTTTCGCGAAAAAAGTAACGCTCGCTTTTACAATTTAGCTCAAACTCTTATTGTTGCCGCACGCAACAATTAACCTTCCTTATGCAGCAGCTGTCGCAAAAATCTACGCTCAATTTCAGAAGTTAAAGAAAATCCACTTTATGAAAGAGACAAAAAAGAGAGAAACAAAGAAAGAGTAGCGAGCGAGAGAACAGAGATAGCGCGGAATTGAATTTCAACATCTGCAGAGAGCGCCGGTGCAGCTGAAAGGATATAAGAGAGGCCTCGACCAATAAAATTTTATTGCCGGTGCGCAGAGCAGCTATAGCGGCAACAACTTCATTGATAACGCGGATCCTCGCTCTGTCTTTGCTTTTCTTTTGTTTCTGCTCCCTCTTTCTCCTCCACCCAGTCTCTCTCTCTTTCTTTGTTTTATCACTGTCACTCGGAGATCACGACAATTCGCGCCCTGTTGTGCTCCCCATTGATGGCTTACGAGTCGAGGTAATTAACTACTGGTTGTGAAGCATTGATCGTCGCGTTTGCTAAACGGTTAGCATAGTCTATCGACTCTGAATGACTGGGAGAGCAAAAGGGGTAATTGATCGATTTTGAAAGGAGAGGTTGAAAATTGAAAGGGTAGTTAAGGGAAAAGTTTTTCTATTTGTTTTCAGATTATTTTCCCGATAACTAACTTGCTACTCGAGGAATGGTTCCGATAAACGAGCTCTCGATCCTTTCAAGTCATTATCGACGAAATAACTATCGATGTAACTTTCCAAACGCGTCGACTAACAGCTTATTTACCGAATTTTAATCAAAGGCTTCGATACCGCAAAAATTTTTCCCACGCGGAAATTCCATTTCGCCAAAAATCCCAGCTGTCAAGTCAAACGAATTTCTCCAGCTTCGCGCAAATTTCAATCCACGCCCGCAGCTTAATCTCGGTGAACTTTATTAAAAAAAAAAGGATGCCCCCAATAAAAGTCCATTGAAATCCAGGGCCTTGATAACACGCGCGAAATTTCAATCTTCATTCTTCAACGGCCTGGGAGACACAAAGAGAAAAAAATAGCTGCAAACAGAGAAAAAGCTTCGGAGCCTCTCTAGCTGTGGTCCAGTGAATTCGGCTCGATTCGAGTTTTGATCAGAGAGGCTGGACGCGCGCTGCTGCGACCACAACAGGTGTTCGCGACGGAAATATGGCCTAGCGCGAGCTCGCGTAAAAATAAGCGTCAGCGGCATGCTGCCTCGTAGTTTGGGCTTGGCTGAAGGATGTATGGCAGAGAGAAATTATAGTGGGTGTTTGGTCGGGGAGTCTGTAGAATTATTTGAAAAATCGAGTAGAAGATTAGATAATTAAAGGCATTTTGTTAACTAAGAAATGTGTGTACAGTGCAAATACTTTAAAAAGTACTTAAATTACTGTTTTACAAATACAGTTTATCGTAAAAGAAACAGCTACCACTGTATTTTTCAATTCAAATCCTCCCTCAAAACTATGACCATATCACTCAAACCTGATTAACCGAATCAACTCGATCGAGACGAGCCCCAACCCTCGAAATCCCTTGACCGCAAAAATAATTCTAATTAGTCGATTCGATCGTTCGCACCGGATACTTCTGACCGCACTATTATCAGCGCGGCCGTTCGCGCCCTGACTCTGTTCCAGGAAAGCGTGTTAAGCCTCGCACGCGCGCGACGCGAAAACGAGTAGCTGTAGTCGAGCGCCAGAGCAGCGCACTAATTAATACGAGCCGAGTGCGCGGACGCGTTTGCCTATACGAAAATCGCGAAAGTGGGAGGGAGAGAGGGACAGAATCGTGCGCTCGCACGCGTGTACAGAGCCGGGTTGGCTCGTTGTAGGCCGCGGGATAATTGGACTCGCTGTATAATTGGGTATGTGATGAGAGCGAAGAATTTACGAAATAAAGTGGGCTGAATTGCGAGTTGGAGGGTGAGAAAGAGGGAAAGACAGAGGGAGATGAATACCTTGTTTTTTGGGTACAGAAGGATAGTGATAGTTAGCTATGCCTAAAAATGTGAAAAATTATTGAAAATCATAAGAAATATTTTGAATTCAATTTCATTAAATTTCAAAACCTTTAGTATAATTCGAAAGCTACAGAAAAAGACAATATCGAGCGCACGTGCCTGCAATCTAAAAAAAATTCAATTTGAAAAAACACTAGCCACCTTTACAACGGCACTAGCTCGGCCAGCCGCCTCCCCGCCAATGAAACAGAGCTCGCCGCACGCAGGCCAAAGTAGCCAGCAGCTGCGCGCAGCTATCCACGACATCATAGCGAGGAGCTGGAAGAGGGCAGCGGTAAACAGGCCCTTATTCTGCGCGCTCGGGCCGCGGATATCGAGAGATTCAAACTTTACGCGCGGAGAGAGCTTTTAATGCGCCCGCGCGGCGCTTTTACGGGCTTGCGAGCTCGGCGCAAAATTACTTTTGATGCCTCCTCGCTCTTTTCTTCGCCTGCGCGTTTTCTCCTTTTCATTTAGGCGCGTAAAGCGCCGCTTAGAACTTTTAATTACGGGAGCTTCTTCGTCGTCGCGCGCGTGCGTAATTGTCTTGCGCCACTGGCGAGGGCTAATTTGAATCTGAGGGTTTGGGGTGAGTGGGGTGAAGAGATGAGAAGAAGTGGTGAGGAACTTTGGGTGTTTAATGAGGTGGTATTGTAGAAACTTTTTGGAGAAATTTGAGAAATGCGATTTTTTAAGAGGTTTTGTAGTTGGAGTCTTAGAGCAAATGTATAACGAGAAAATGTCGTTTGATTGTTACTGTGAAATTGGAAGTTGTAAAAATGTAGAGTAATTGTTTATAAATCACTTTGCTTTCAAAGAAAAATATAAATAGAATATTTATATATATTTCAGAACAGTTTATATTGCTGAATACTCAATTTAATTGAATTTAAATTTTTCATTCTTTTAAAATGAGTAAATTCATTTTAAAGTTTCTACCGACCGTAATAAAAGTGAAGAAAAAGTTAGAATTTAATCAAAATATTTGATGAAATAGTCTTGAACTATCATAACTCTTTTTATTTTTTATTTGAACAGTTATGTTTTTGACAGAAAATACACTTAAAAAATAACCAACATAAGTAGTGACTGATAGGCTACGGTAAGACATCAACGCATCCATCAGAGCACTGCAGTCTGTACAAAATAAATTATCAATTATTTTCACCAACCAAAAAAGAATAATAAAACCATCAACAAAATTCCCAACCCCAACCACTATCAAAACCGCTCATCCCCAAAGATTATTCACCTCAAGCACTCGCATCAACACCAGCCTCTCTACTTCCACAAAATCCACACACCCACTCGACTCCCAAAACCGCCCTTCAAAACCCAAAAACTCTCTCCAAGCGCCGAACCCTTCTCCATCCTCGCAGCAAAACCCACGTCACTTCCCTCCCAACGAGCCGCGTCGCACCGCAAACTTCGGTCAGTCCAGTATACGCGCTACTCGGCCAGCGGCATAATCAGAAGTGTGTCCGTGTATGTACACCGGCGAGCTTTCGCATACTGCGCTTGACAGATGCTGCCGCTTCACGTGCACACAGATACACAAACACACACGTTCCCCCCTGATTGCAATTGCACGGCGGCGTAGCGCGTATATCGGATTGCCGCGTCGGAGTTGGGCCTCGGGGCTAGCTCTCTCCCGCGCGAAGATGACGATGATGAGGCGGAGATTGCAGCAGCCGGTCGCGATCCCGCACGCATATCGCGTAGCAGGCGACATCTGCGCCGGCTGATGCCGCGCCTCTCCGCTGCAGGAGATGACGAGAGAGAGAGAGAGAGAGCTGATATGTGTGGAGGAGCGGAGGATGAGGGAACAGCTGCGAGCAGGTGGCTGCTGGGGGTATAGGTGAGGAGGACTTGAGTGATGTTTGAGGGCGAGGTGAGAGTTGGTGCTTTCGATTTTCGGACTTTCGAGAGGCTTTTGTTTTGTGGGTGTTGCGGGAGTTTAATGGCACGTGGGTGTTTGAAAGTGTTTTAACGCTGAATACTAATGTTGTCTGACAGTACTCGTATGTTATCTACTGGCTGGGTTTTTGTTTCGATTTAGAGAAGTTGCAAGTTATTTTTGTGTAATAAACTGCTTTTTTTCAATAAAAAAGTCGGCTACCTATGTTGCACAAGAATCTTTCGACGAAAAGTAAAGGAAACGTGATCAAAGAAAACGTGGAAACTAGATAAAACTTACCTGACGCGTGACGTGCACCGCCGGCATTACGCTACTTCGCCGAGCTACCAAATCCTCTTATTTTCGAGAAAGTCACGCAGAGATTCCGCAATCATCTTCTGGATTCACTTGGCCGGGCCGTCACGGCAGATCGATCAAGCCTCGCAGAAAAAGACGAGAGGCAAAATGAACGCCATGTATAAATCTGTACTGTTTCCGTTTACAAAAAATACTATCCTTACTTTTTGGATTTACCTTTGAAACGAGACTTTACAAAATTTATTTCCTCACTAAATACAAAAAAAATTACAAAATCAAACGCAAACCCAATATTTCCAAACCCAACACACCACCCATTCAATCAAATCCTCAACAACAAAAACCAAGCCACTCCCGGCATCCCATCCAGCACCGCCCCCGCGTTCGTGAATCGAAAGGTAAAACGAGATCGGCAGCGTGAAGGTACTCTCCTAGGACAGTCAGCGCGTATCCGTCGTTTCGGTTTTGCGACTTAGTTACCGGGCTTCGCGCGTCCTTATTTTATGACTATACTCGTCGGCGTCCCGGCGCTCGCCCGTTAGCTTTGTTATACGGATTTACGACGGTAGCTGCTCCCTCCAGCATCGAGTTGCCGTACGTTTTATAGCGCCACTGACTTTCCGTTCCGAGTTTATACGAATACGCGCTAGCTCGCTTATATTTACTTTTGCGAGCCCGCCGGGTATGATTAGATTTCTTTAATCTTTTAGCTGTTTCGGCTTAGCTGAGGGGGGCTGATTCAGGGCACTTCGGGCGCGTTTATTACGGTAATGACGTACTTTGGATTACTTTGCTTTTTTTTTATATATTTCGGTTTTCTCTTATGCTGCCTTTGATGACGGGATAAAGTAAGTGTGTGGAGGTGCTTTGAGTAAAATTTTGAAGTAGGATGATGTGATAAATAAATGTAATAAAGAATGAATATATAAGTTATGATTAAATATAAGTTATACAATTTATTTATTTGGTAATTAAACTACACGAATATGACGTTCAAATTTTGAAATGCTGAATAAACAAAAAGATTAGAATTTTATAATGAACTTGTAACATTCTTTTTAAAGAAAAAAATCAGAATTTTCAAAGTTATTTTAGTTAACAAATTTTTATCAAAAAATTTTGAAAGTACAATACCAAATTTTTTAAAACTAACAATTTTTTGTTAGTGAACAAAATAAAATAAATAACAAACATAATATTTTTTTTATATAAAATATAAAAATTTTTTATATAGAAAATATGTATTCAAAATCTTTAACACATCCTATTTTTTTTAATTTGAAAAGTTTCAAATTATTTTAAATATTTAATACCAAGGTAACTAAATTTCACCGTTACGTTAAATTACTTTGTACTATAATAATAATGATAGAATCCCATTATTCAACCCTTTCAAACTTTAATTTAAATTTATAATAAAGTTTAATAATAATTTGGCTACCGACCAGAAATAACACTATTTTCCTTAACAATGTAAAAAAGTGAAACAATTTTTCTTCTCACGAAACTACTGTCAAACCCTATCTCAAAGTACACTCATCGTAACTTAAGATCGCCCTTCCTCAAGTCAAAAACAAATTCAGTCTCTCCTGACAAACACGACTCCTTGTCTCATTTCCATCCCCACCGACAATTCCATCAAATCCAAAAAAAGTCCCACACTTGCCTTTCCAAACCGCGCTCTAGCAAAAAAAAGCGTCAAACAAACACGTACAAGCAGAACAAGCCGGCATCTCCAGCCCCGCGCGAAGCCAGAAAGAGAGAATGAATAATACGCCCCTATAGGTAGCGGGGGTGGCTGTTTAACTTTTCAAGCCGAGCGTGTGCATACTTCATGAATTGGCTTCGGTCCAACCTGCGCGCCGCCCGGAATCCTCGGCGATACTACAGCGCGCTATATAGAGCGCAGGCGAGGGTGGAACGAAGCTGACTACGTGTATACGTGGCCCCTCGTGTCTCAACGCAACTGCGCGCCGTCCCCGTGGGAGACGCAGTTTCACCTTCGTGATCTTGCGGATCAAGGGATGGGAGGGCTGAGCCATAATGTGGCCGAGGGTTGCGCAAGATATGCTGCGGGGTGAGCAGCCGAGCTATACAAGGCTGAATTAAGGATATGACAAATATTTCGATGGGCTTGGAGGTAGCGCTCTCGTGATTACAACAGTGATCGGTTTGTTTGATTTATTAATAGTAGATTTGGGTTGGAGCAAATGGTTGCAGGAAATTTCTTTGTGAACTCTTGGAATAATGATTAGAGGTTCGATAAAAAATTATTAGTTTCAAGACGAGATTTTAATTTTTTTTTGTGATGATGTTTAGTATGACATTCCTTTTGGTAGTAGGATGAGTCAATTATGATAATCTGGTTGATTTTAACAAATTAAAAATCAGAATCAATTCTAACATATAACAACGGTAAAAATCATAAGCGATAGATAATTGTTTCACAAGATGCAATATTTATTTCTAATTAAAATTTAGTTTATTAAAGTTTCTATTAAAAATAATTGAAATTGTTAATTACTCGTATTACTTTTAAAAACCTGGTTTTAGTATTATTCTAATTTTTTCAAAATAAATTATTCGAGGGATGTAAAGAATCAAGGTAATTAAAAAAAAGAAAATTACAGATAAGTTATTATTTTTTTCGAGTTTACTTTATAAAGTTTATACAATCTATCAAGGTATAAGATATAAATGTAGCAGCAAAATGTGGTGTTATCATATTTTATCAACTATAATTGATGTATATCTTTATACCGTGCGCAATAAAAAATATTACTGTTTACATACTAGAAGACTGTACGCACTTGGCTCGTATTTACAAAATTTTCAGAATTGCGTTAAACTTGCGCTTCCTAACGTTATGCGAGTTTTATTTACTTTCGTTTTTTTTACACTCATAAAAGTTTTTCCCAATTCAGTGTGTTAAATAAAAATTTAGAAAAATTGATATATTTTAATAAGATAATAAAATGAACACAATTTCTTAATAAAACAAAACTCGCAAACACGCATAAGACAATGACGCCGAGTTTAAAAAATATTTATTCTGAAAAAAAAATTATATTTGTCAAAAAAAGGGACCTATGGAATTTAAATATGTACACACTAAATTTATGTAAGAGCTTTGAGCAGTTAAGATTTAGAAAAATAGGCCTGATTATATCTTTTACAATTAAAGAGTATAATTATTTTATCGACTTTTAATTTAACTAGTTCAACAGTAACAAACTGAAATATTGATTGTTTTTGGTCAAAGAGAGGAACAATAAAATTGAAACAATTTTACTTTCAATATTTCTAAAGGCATCCAGAGCGAGGTTAAATTAATCCTAATATCTCAAGTATACTAGATAAGCCTTAATGTTAATGTCGTACGATTCAAAATAATCTTAATTAGGAATTTTTTTAAAAAACCAATATCTTCCATCAAAAACTTATGAAATAAAACAGATTTCATGAAAATTTTGTTGAATATATTTTAAGCATTATTATGCCAATGTAAATAAAAAAATTTAAATAACAAAAAAACTCTAGACAAATTTTTCTTTAATAATTAAATAAAAGCTCTCGTTGCCAATATTTTGTTTTTGATTTTCAATAAATTACTCATCTACCAAAAATATTATTAATTTAGTAAAATTAGATGAAGAAATATTGAAAAATTTCTAGATTACTAACGTACACGTAAGTCTGCAATAAAATTGCTCAAAAGTGGTTTTTCATTTGAAAATTTAAACTTGACTAGTCGACAAACATTAAGGCTGTTAATGTAACAAAATATATTTCGCCAAAAATTATTTTACACCTGAGGTACATCATGTTTACAGAACAGTAGTTAATGCAACAGTATATTCTATTCATTTTTAACCAGCCTAGTGATTTATAAAAAGTATCATTCTCGATGCACGTAACATTCGCATTCGCGCACTTACAAGTTTTGGCAACAAGTGAAAAATCTCCGTTTCGTAACTCACATTGATACACAGCTGTCACATGCAATATTTATATTCAAAAAATTGTATATTTATAGACACATGAAGACCCAAAATATGAAAGCACAGTATCAGCGACTTTACAGAAAAAGAGTAACGAATCATTCTCACTCAAATGAGCTTAAGCTCGATAAAGGCATCAAAAAAGTTTTATAAAAAAATTTTCAAATCGCTTTAACACTCGTACGACAAACGAGGCATGGCAGAGATAAGTGTTAGTCTCCCTCTCGTATGATGTAGCGAGGCACTGATCAAAAATTTCATTAATCATTTTTTCTTTTTTCGACCATACAATAGTAAAACACGTTACACATTCGTCAATAAAAATTACTTGTCTCTGAGGCAAGTCACAAAAAATGTTCGTGATAAATATATGTATACCTTTGTGAAAGAGTAATTACTCTTTCGAACAAAAAAACAATTTTTCATTGGAGTATAAAAGTGGCAAAAATTGTTATCAATAGAAATCCAAAGATAGGCATTTCTTGACTGCTGACTTTACCTGCACTTCGAAGACGTCGAAGAACACCAAAAATGGTTTAAATGTTGTATCTTGTGCAATTCTTTTATCGTTTTTATTATCGAAGTTACGCGCATCTTCTCAGAGATCAGATTTATCCTGCATGACTTCCTCTGAGCAATTTCTGTAGTATAAAAAGAATAGAATAATGGTAATGCATATTTTTATATTAACAATAGAAATTAGCTTTCAATAAACTAAATGATGAAGTATGTAAAGCAAATATGAGTATTTCTATTACAGTTTTTAGAAAATAAAAAGATTAACTCGGCAAACTTTTTCTTTTTTCAACACTGCATAAGCAATTTTAATACTTATAAAATTCAATAAAAATGTTGCTGTTTTATTATACTTATCATTTGTTGTCATTTTCACTAATGAAAATTTTCAAAATGTGAATAATAAAAATTAATATTATACAAAATCAACTTTTGCTTGTCAATGTAATTTCAAAATACACGTACATACAAGGAATTTCTCTAATAAAATATCTTTAATCTATAGGCTATAAAGTCGCCAGCGAATATAGAATTATATGAACATTTAGAATATAAATTCGCTGTCAGTCGAAGTTTTGTTAATACACTTATGGTAAAAAGCAACGAAGAAAATAATGAGTAGAAAAGAATTTTATGTTTTATAGCATAGCAGTGAAAATACTAGATTTAATTAGAACTTTTTAATAAATAGAGCGATTAATTGTTAAATTCAAACGCATTACAGTTAATTGTTTGAACGACGTTACAAAAACTTTAAACAAAATTGAGCGCGTTATTTTTTATAAAAAATGTATGCATAAAAAAACGTAGCTTTTTTAAACAATAAAAATAATTTTATTCTACATACCATTCTACATATACTAAAAAATTGAAAGAATTCAAATTAAGAGCAAACAGTTTAGCCCTAATTGAAATTACTTCATTTTAAAGCATAAGCTTGTAATTTTTTTAATTGCCTCACGAGTGTACATAAGTTAATAAAATATCATTTCAAATTTTTCAGAAGTTGGTAAAGCTCTTGTAAAACATTTAAAAAGCTACTGATCGTATTGCAAACATTATTCATCAAAATATAGGTCGAAACAAACACAAACAAGAAGTACTAGCGACAGGTACTGCACAAAATACTATCGCATACATCACAAGCAGAAGACGATTTACAAAAATTAACTAGGACCCCTTCTTTATGTTATTTCTTCCTGTAAACGTGACTCACAATAACTATATATCGAAAGGATGAAGTCAGAAGGCAAAAACAAATTAGTAAAAGTAATTCTTTTTGTTAATTCGTCGAATGTCAGTTAAAAACCCATTACACAAGCTTCATTTTAAAATGGCATTCGATAAATCTTCAACGAAAATTTTGTTTTTGCCATCTGGTTACAATGAATACTATAGAACGACTTGTAGTTGAGTGCATATGTAACGATGACGTCGGTGTCGACAATATGGGTTAGGTAACACGTTCAACACAAAAATAGAGGCGATGAAGCAGAAAAAGAAATTACACACGCGCGTATGTACATTTACGCGTTAGAGCAAAATTCGTCTGCACTTTGTAGAATATCTGCAAAGTCACTGAAGAAAGAAATAGAACGACTAGTATCATAAATAACATTAATAAAATAAAATTTTCAATTTTATGTTTTAAAAAACGCAGACTACATAAATCAGCATTTTTAATCATATTTAGTACTGGTCGATTTTTTTCTTTATTACAGATAAACACTTTTGCAGACTTCTCTTAACAGGGAAGATGTAGGCGAGTGATAGTGGTTATTCGTTTTTTGCATTTGAAAACACATATTTGTGTGCAAGTGCGTGTTACAACCTTCGGAGCGAGGCCATGCTGAGGGTACTGCATTTAGCCTTGCGAGTCGGCTGGACCGACATAGGCGCAACAAGAACATCGTCTCGTGTCGGCGAACCCGAACCACCGTTGCCCAGTTCCTGCAAAGACACATACAATAGTAGACAACGTTTAAACACAACATTTTTCTAATATACGTTGACACCATTTTATTTATTGACATGAATAAAAGCTTTACTTCAAATCTTTTTACGTTTAAAAAAATTAAATAAAAATTTTTTATTTTGAGTTTAATTTTTAATTTTACTGTATTTAATAATTTAAACAAAGTTTAAAATAAATAGGGTGTCAAGGTACGTTATTCACTTAAGATCTATTACACGTAAACCATAACCAAAAATCGAAGCAAAACAATTATTACTGATTTCTGTAAGATTCTTTTTTATTCAAAATTAGGAAATTTATTAACTATAATAAAAATTGAATTATTTTTGTTTATTAATGAAAAGTGTTTTGTTACATTTTGCTAAAATTGCTTGTAAATACTTAAAAAATATGACAGAAAATATTTTAACAATAGGAAAAAAATAGCTTAATCTTTATCAAGGAATATTTATTCAGCTTTTAAAGAATTTATTCTAAAAATAAAAAAATTACTTTATACAATCTTAGAAATTTTTGTAATAATTGTTGAGAAAGTGCTGTTAATAAATCCAACACCGGATTAATACAAAAAACAAAATAAAAGAAAAAAAATTAAGAGTCAATAGTTTTTGCCATAGAGGTATGTATTTCAAAAAAATATATGAATTATGCAATAATAATATTTAAGCAAGACATCGCAAAAATCAAAGAATTTTTCTTAACGTGTTAAACACGCAGCAATATTGTTATATTTGTTCGACTGTATCATAATCTGATCATTTTTAGTAGAAGTTTAAATACTTCAATTTCTTGGCTAGAAAGTCTTGTAAGGTAATGTTAACTACAGTATAGTTACGAAAACATCATGAATCTCGAATCATGAATTCAAAAATATATTTAAAATTTTTAAATTTTTTATATTCCGATTTGTTGGAAATTGTTGAGCCAGTCGAAAAACATATGACATCGCAATGTTTGATTAGAAAATTTTTAATCTTTTGTTTAAATAGAAAAAAGAAAAAATAATCTTAATAGTGAATGCGCAAGTCAAAATTCCCTTGTTTGACTTATCATCGCAAAAGAATCAACATTTAAGTAATTGATTATTCAAATCATACTTACTTAATAAAGTACAAAATATTCCTCCGCATTTCCATTAGATGGCATGCGCATAAAAGTTTTTCACGGCTTATTAAATGCCTATTTAATATGTTTCCTTTTAAAAGGAGATTTAGCAGCTTTAATCACGTATATGAATGCATGAAACCATTCAAAAAAGCTAACGTAAAACTCTGCGTAAAACTTTGTTCAAAAATTAAAATATTATATAAATATTGCTCGCTTCTATTGTTGAATTTTATTACCATTTTTGAAAATGTATTCTTTTACAAAAGCAGAGCATTCGTTATCAGCTTTTAAAACGTAAGCTTTCATGCATTCGAAATGAAACCCTCAGAATTTATTGTACAAACTCATCAGAATTTCGTTATTTTTAATTCTAAGTTCATTAATAACATATACAGCAGACCAATTAATCAATCTCAGTAGCGATGAAGAAAAGAAGGACAGCAAGTATGTGCATGTAAAGCGACAGTGTAACAAGAAAAAAGATTCAAAAACGACAGTATTTCAGTAACTCATGTTCAACGGATCCGAATCGTCGTTCATTTCACATCAACAAATTTGAATCCAAAAGTAAAAATACAACGCCATTTGCGCATATCTGAATAAATTATCCCGACGCTCATTTTTAGACAAGCGAGGAAATATTAAGAAAACTTGAAAAGTCACACTTTCAATTACATGCGTGATGGGAAATACTCTTTAACTAACGTTAATGTTATTGCAGCTGGCGAGTCTCATCTGGGCCAGCTGCTGGCTAGCCGGGGTCAGGCTGTTCGTCGAGCCAAACGGCGACATCATCGTCGACATGGCGCGTTTTAGCTTGCTTGGAGTTTTGTTGAAACTGAATGCCCGGCCGACCTTCATCCTCGTACGCGACGCAAACCTGTGACACAAGGCAAAATGGTATTAATTGTGACTGAAAAATTAAGAAGCACATTCAGATACAATGATAAGTGCAAACGCGGAACTTTGCTGTCCCCCTTGAAAATCTTAAATGATAATTACTTATTGATCGTATTTCAATATTAGACTAATCTACAAAATCATAAATATTGAAATTGAAATTTTAAAAACTAATTTTTAACAAACGATCAAGTTTAAAAATTTTTTTATATATATCTTATTGAGGATTATTTCACAAACAGATTGTTACAAATTTCAATTTTATTTATATTATATTTTTTTCAATTTTATTCATATAATTATAAAATATCTTTAACTTCTACAATATTGTTGATTTTTATGCTTCTTATGTATTCAAGGAGGATAAAAAAGTTTTTTTTTTCACAAACAAAAGGATGTTTGCAACGAAATAACTGAATAACGAATCCCAAAATGCACGAAACCAGTTCAAGTTTTGTAAAAAAAATTAAGTTATTAGAAAGTACTAAATAATTTTTTTTAAACTTCGTTAAAGGGCGTAAGTTATCAAGTTAAATCTTAAGTTGCATAAAAACAAAACTTCAGCTGGGTCAATTCAAATTTTCAGCTTTTGCATGCCACATTTGCAATGATAAATTAAAAGCAATAAAAATTTAAAAAAATAAATGTTTTATAGCTAGTGATGAAAAAACACGAGCGTGTAATGGGGTAAGATAGTGATTGATGAAATATAAAAGTAAGAAATTCTTGAACTGGCCACACCACTACCAAAGCAACTCAAAATTTTTAATTCTATCAAGAGTGTTAAGTAATGGACACTACAAAGCAGATGGGGTGAGGAAATTGGACAGAAGCGAGTAAAAAAAAGTTTTAAACAGCCTGGTGCGAAAACTGACGGTAGTGGGACATGTAACGTAGTTTCACACATGCTATTGAGTAGGAACACATACGGGTCCATATAATCCAGGTAAAAATTATGAAATAGGCTCCTGTAACCAAACGTATCGTCGCCCCATTATTCTTTTGTTTACATGCAAATCAACGATCAAAAATGTTTAATTTTATCCAATAAAAGTACCAGAAATAATAGCCAATAATTATTCAAAAGTAGCAAAGTACTTAAGTTTTCTAAAAATAAATACTTTAATAAAAATAACCAAGCATATATTCTTAATTTTTAAGAAAAAAATTGCACCAGTTAAGAAAATAAGTAATAGATAGAATGTTATTGCTACTGAGTTTTGTAGGTGTATAATAAAAACTTTGCATCAGAAACCCAAAGATCAACTTATAGTACTTAAAGAAATACCCAAATTAATAAAAGTTTATTATAAAAAATTCTATAAAAATCGTTAGTATATTTGATAAATAATTCAGATACTTACTTAAATGCTTTACTTAAAGTTCCTAAGGCTACATCACTAGTATCAATTTCGAGCTGATGGGAGTCAACTGTAGTTAGAAACGTATCCTAAATATAAGCATAAATTAATTATTAACAAATATTGTAAGATATAGCAAATATAATGAAATTCGCAAAATTAACTTACCGCATCAGCTTTGCAAACAGTATTGGCCATTTGTCGACACAATGATCGTAGGTAATTAGTTTTATTCACCTCCTCGTCAGTAATTGTGAAAGAATACAACTTTTCTTTCAATTCTTGATTACTTCGAACCATTAAAGCAAAAACATTTCGACATTCTAGAACAATAAGAGTTGTTATTTATATCTATTATTTGTTAACTTTTTGCAGCACAAAGTATAATAGAAAAATATTAGAAAAAATTTTAAATGTACTTTATTCACTTAGTACACTTTTTACTGTACAAAACACGTGTGCTGCAAAAAGTCAGGTCAATACAGGGTCAAAAAAACTATTTTACCATCTGTTTCTCGAATATCCACAACCCTTTTAATTGTACTTAACGACAACATTTTGATATGTTTATAAGGCTTGCCTTGACTCATTTTGACCGAATGCAGTCCATTAACCGTATTTGGACTTTTCATCGAATTAAACGCTTTCGAACGCTTCTTACATATTTCAAGCGTATCCGTGAACAAGAAAAGAACGAGATGATCACCGCGGCCACTCAGTCCCTCGCTCAATTCCTGCACGTCGCACTTGCCGATGAACGAGCGGTGCGAGGACACCAAATGCGGCGGACAATTGTCGATCTCGTTAAATATATCGAACATTGCGAGCTGACCCTCAGTCTTTCGTTTATCTTCGTTGATATACGTCATAACTTCCTTAATGCTACTTAATGACTTTTCCAAGGCACTGTGATCTGGATTACTCTTATGCGTATGTTTAAGGATATCTAAAAAAAAATGTTCTAACTTAATACAAATATTTCTAAATATTTTAATTTTCTTATATTTTCATTATTAAAAAAAGAAGATTTTACCATTTAACAATAAACTAATACTGGGAAGGCGTTGCACTGGTTTTATCAATAGCTCCTTTAAACTTTGCCTACCACATTCAGGCTTAGTTTGACAAATTTTAAGAAAAGCATGAAAACGAGGCTTGTTCTGATCGCATTGATCCAACATTTCTTACGTATTTTCGAAAAAATTCACGTACGGAGGATATGCCTTCACCAAATCCGATGCAAATTTCAGAAATATGTTACCTATACTATTTTCTTCTGACCAATGAGCCGCACAATAACGTAACTCTTCTAACATCTTTTTGTGCACTTCATAAATTGGCGGAAAATTACCAAATATAATTTTAGCCTCTGTGCTATTTAATAGTTCACCACTAGTTTCTATGAGATCTTCCAATGGTGATTTAAACAGCTAAAAAAATTTATTTTCCATAATCACTACATTTTCTACATACAACAAAATTTACAGTTTTTTAAAGTAACAAATTTACTCCATAATAAAATTTAACTTACAGTCATGATGGTGCTAAGTATACCGACATAATTGGACTCCGTCTGCACAAGTTCCAGGAAGACTTGATGACGAGGGGAAAGATTTTTTCTAGTGGATTCTGTGCTCACAGCCTCTACTTCTGGAATATCTGTGATTTACCAACAATTCGATTTACTAAAAGTCTTCCATCTCATATGGCTCAGATTACAATAAGTAATAATAGCAAATGAACATCAGTAACTTGTTCATTTTTAAATGTTATCATACCAAAAGGACATAAGTAATGTTACGTTCTTTTATTTAAACTTTTAAGATGAGCCGAGTTATTATAGATATCTTATATAAAATAAAAAAAGTTATTACAAAAATTATGTAAATGAATCATGAGTTTTCAAATATATGTTAGTTTAATGCATTTTAGTATTTGTTTTAGTGTTTAGTGCTGAATATTTTGATTGTAAAAAGTTGCATATGCATTATTCTTCTTATTGTTGTATTTTATATATAAAAAAAATGCATTAGAGCAAATAAAATTAATGTTTAGTACTGCGATCTTAAAAGATTAAATACATACATATTATTATTCTTGTTACTGCGTTATGTAAAAAGGAAACGAACCATAAAAGAAAGGAAGACAAATAATTTCTTTCATATTAGAATATGACTCTGATAGTATTGCTCGGCATTTTTATTTTTTTTATTTTATTTACTTATTCTGTCAATTTATTAAGAATCAACAATTAAGATTTACTTGAAACTAAGGGATCAGAGTCATATACTAATTAAAAATGTAGTCACGCACATAGGCTTAGTAGGATAAAAAAATAGGCACTCACCATCTAAGAGTTGCTTATCGGGACTCGCAGTGCAATCGAGAAAACTGCCACTGACACTTAAGTGACCAGCATCACTAATGCTCGAACGTCTCTTATGCAGCCCCGGTGAGTCCGCACCGTTCTGCACCAGACTTGATAATGTATCTGCTAGTCGTTTACGTTTCCGCCTTGAGGTTGCCGTTGTCGGTGTTGCCGGCTGCATACTATCCCGTCGAGCAGAGGCAGACGGCGACATGACCACTTCTAGATACTAAACCAAATTCATAAAATGTTTTTAAAAGATCCATGATGGAATCTATTACAGGTAATCTCTTTATAATTTAAAAAATGTAAAAAAACATATACTGCTTTTTTGTTTTACGATCTTTTAAAAAATTAACTTTCAATACTCACATCTTCAAACAGGTACTCTTTTTCATTAGCGGCACCCTCATTTTGTACAGAAGTCCAGAACCATTCAGACTTAACAATGTGTGCTCTTGCGGATGCGACATCAGGTAACGCATGAACATTAGATTCATCCACAACCTATAGTTAATAATTTTGTATTACTTATTCATAAATTTCTTTGATAATGTTAAAATTAAATATAAAACAGTCACGAGACATCACAAACATTTGAAAATGCATAGGTTTAACTATAAAGGAATTGGGATGTGAATATGCCGATGACGATTAAGGATTTGGATTTTTTTCTCCATAAAACCACAACCTAACATTAATAACGAAATACATTGTCAATGTAAGCTTAACGATTCCTTCTTTGTTGTGAAATGTTTTGATTTTAAGATCTAGTTAGCAACATTCGATACAAATAAAAAAAAAAAAATAAATAACCCTAGACCGTTAATCGTTTAGCTCACTTTATTAACATTTATATTTATAGAGATGTGGCTACGATTTATTTGTTTTAGTCTTTAAAAAGTTTGTAAATATTTAAATTCACGAAATTTATATAAACAAGTTCGATAATTTAATACAAAATTAAAGATTTTAAAGATCTTAAAAATATTTTTAACTTTTTAAAGAACTAAGATGCTCTAATCTCAAGTAGTAAGGTAACATTGGAATGTAATGCATATCCATATTTTTCAATAATTTGAAATTTAATTCTATCTATTGACAAGATTAAATATTTACTATTTTTAGCATTTAGATGACACTTTAAAAACCATTTGCATGAATGCACTGATACAACTTGTACCACATATTTGTCACTTTTTGAGTTTAGAGCTTACAAAACCAGTAGTTTTTCTCACTGTAACCAAGTCTTTTGAAAAATTGTACCACTAGGAACGACTTCTCTTGTGTCCTCTTAAAATCTCTACTCGCTTCACAAGAGCGTTGCACTGGCACACTCGCCGAAAGACTCTGCTGCCGTTGTTCTTGCTGCTGCTTCGACAGTCTCGATCTAATATCAGAATCGGAACCAATCCTTGCCATCTTTGCGGGAACCGGCAGAGGACTTGGCAAAGGTGTATATTTCTGCCGAGCTGCATTGTCATCCTCTCGTCGTTGGTGGCAGGGAGTCACCGGCATATGCTGCTTGAAGGTGGAAGGAAAGACTATTTCGCTGATTTTCTTAATAGCTTTAGATAATGTTTTCGAGCTTTTACGGGGCTTTTTTTTATCGATAGAACTGTTGATGGTATTTAAAGTGTCATTAGCAAAAGTGACCGTAGGTTGATAACTGTGTCTCTTCATCAGGTGTGAACGTAACAGTTTAGGCTCTCCGTTGTTGGCATTAAACTGTTTAGATATCGCGTTGCATGACGACGATCTCTTCCATCTGATGTAGCGCTGGGGCGTTGATATTTTCTTGCTACTCGTGGCTACAATTGAACTAGATTTCACACCTTTCAAGGGAGTTTTTTTCTTGCTGGATTTGTTTGGTTCAAAAGTCAACGACATCGATTTCTTCATTTCTTTGCACACCTCCACTTTAGAATCGACTTCCATCAGACAGCTTTTCCATACATCCTCCTTGGATTCGCCAATGCTTATAGACATGTCCATTTCCTTCTCGTCCTCCTCGCTTATCTCTTCGAAGGTAAACGCGACGGACTCGTTCCAAGGACTGGGCAAATCGTTGGAAAAATCCATGCAAATCGCAGAATCCCGGCTCACGAGCTGAGTACTTGTCTTGCCATCACACATTATTTTATCGGCGCTGAACGAATGAGTTGCGAAGATCGGCTTTGCAGGAGATGGAATAGTGTTTGTGTAGGGATCGTAATAGGTAAAAGAGTAGGGCAAGGATCTTCTATTGCTAGCAAGGGCCAGTTCAAGGTGTAAGGTATCATTTAGCTTAAAGTATGGTACAGGTTTTCTTAAGCTGTTGGTTATTCTGTAACGATGCTTGCCCATGTCCGATACCTAAGCGTGCGTATATAGCAACGGTGTAACGGTGATTGGTAAGAAAAAAAATAAAAAAAAGATAAGAAAGCAAAATGCAATGGTAAAAGAAAGGGCTATTCACTTTAAAACATTATGTAAGAATAATTAAATCTTTTGTACGAGTTTTATAATAACTGTGACTCCAAAAATTTAAACTGATTGACTATTATTTAACAAAAATGAAAAATTTGCTTCAAAATTCATTAGGTGAAGAAATTATAGTAATATCTTATATCCAACATTTCTTTTATTTTTATTCATTATTTTAAAAATCCACCTGTTAGATTTTGATATCAAGTTTAATAAGTAAATTTACAAAAAAATTATTAATGTTTTTAAAAAGTAATTAGCCCCATAGTATCCGTGATTTTGTACAAAATTTTCAGAAATTTATCAGTAAAAAATCATAATTTTATTGTCTCGTGTTCTGTTCACTGCTTGATATGTGCATGATAACAAATTACGAATGACGTTCATATTTACCACGTGGGTGCAATTTGGATCGGTTATCTCAGTAGGTTCCCCGCCGCCTTGTCGTAACACCTCGCACATATGGCTTTTTTCTTCCTCCGGAAATCCGAAGAAACATACGCGGGCACCAACGAAAGGCTTCAGCTTGAAATTAGCGATCTGCAATATAATTGATTGATTGACGTCACATTTATTCTAAATCTGCATAGTGCTATAAATATCTAGACAGATGCATTTCCTGTGTTGGTCAATCAGTTGAAAAAAAAATTAATATTAAACTCACCATTTCTTCCTTGTTACAGAGACTGGAAACATCATCTCTCATCTCCCAAAGTGAATTGACCCAGTTTATAGACATGATGGGAACTCGAAATGTAATCGCATATCTGTATTTTTCACCTCCAATGCAATTTGCAATCAGGTGTGTCACTTTCGAGCTTATATCTCTTCTAACACTACCACCCATATGGTGAATCATGTTGATGAGGTTGGTCTATAAATTTTTAATAAAAATTTGTAAAAGGTTAAAAAATTCTCAGATAAAAATATTCATATTAAACACGAAAAAAAAAATAAAATTTACTTTGATGTTAATTATAAGGATATATTTAAAACATTTATTAAGATTATCTACTTTAAAAAAATGTAATAATAATTTATCTTATTCAAAATTTTAATCTAAAAATTGCATAAAAAATAATTAACTGTGTTTCAAAAAAAAGTTTTAAAAAGAATAAATGGAAAATATATCTTACCAATTCGTCTTTGTTCCTAAAGCCTGTAACAACAACAATTGCACCCAGCATAGCCTGTGTGTACATTGGTCGACTTATACTAGGTAATGATTCTTTCTTCTCTGCCAGCTGTAGCAAAGCTGTTGGACCCAATATCCTAAGAAAAAGAATTTGCAGATGTACAATAATGAAGAAACAAAGGTTTGACTATAATAATACAAGTAAAACATTTTTCTTGTAACACTTAAATGCTATACAAATAATCAAACAAACTCACCTGTGTGCGCTTTTATATAGCACATCATATTCACTTCCTTCAAATTTTTTGAGTATAAAATAAGTGCAGTAGCTTGTATCCTCTACAAATTCTACACCAGTCTCAGACTTAAGAACAGGGACGCTGAACTGCTGAGCTGCAGCACCCAGTGCAGGATCCTCGCTGGCTGCACCAACAAGGCATATC
>UELX01001381.1:0-45173 GCA_900480035.1 Eupelmus urozonus | reverse complement strand
ATATTAATACAATAACGTTACTATATTATTACAATATTGCTACAATATTGATAAAATATTGACATATTATATTAACACAAAATTGTTGCAATATTGTTGCAATACGGTTACAATATTGTTACAGTATTTAAACAATATTGTTACAATATTGTTACAGTATTGAAACGATATTGTTTCAATTAATGGTAGGAGAAATGATTCTCTTGTTGATCTCTGCGAACTATGGTATTATTTATTTTTACAAGTAACATTGTCGACGTTTCGGAGGAATTAATAGCCTCCCTATTCATGACTTAAGCAATTGTAAAAATATGCATAGAGAAATATTTCTCCTATCATTAATTAATCACGACCAGCGAGCGATAACTTCTTTACTCATTAATATTGTTTCAATATCAACACGATATTGAAACAATATAAATACAATACTCATACAATATTAATGCAATAATGTTACCATATTGTTACAATATTGCTACAATACTGATACAATATTGCCACAATATTGACATAATATTAACACAATAATGTTACACTATTACACTATTGTTGCAAAATTAAGACAATATTGTTACAATATCAATACGATATTGAAACAATATAAATACAATACAGATACAATAATAATACAATAATGTTACATCATTGTTGCAATATTGAAACAATATTGTTACGATATTGCTACAATACTAATATAATATTGACACAATATTGACAAAATATTGACATAATATTAACATAATAATGTTACAATATCGTTGCAATATTGTGACAATATAAATGCAAAACTAACACAAATTGTTGCAATATTACTACGACACTGTTATAATATTGAGACAATATGAATAGAATATTGAAGCTGTATTTTGTGTAATATCTGTGAAATATTGCTAAAACATTAGTACCATTTCAATAGAATCTTGCTACAACAATATCATTGCAATATTTTATAAGGATTTGGGTAATATTGTTACAGCATTTGTGTAAAATATTGCTCAGACAAATAAGCTTTGAAGGGTTAGTAGAGGACCATTTTCCCTTAACAATTACGCACATTTTCGAATTGTTCAATAGATTTAACGTACAGAAGAAAAATTGCTTATTTATATATTAATAAAACATTAACGCACCTTTTTATTATTTTCAATGAAATTTGTATACATTGATTTAAATGCAAACCTTTTTATTCAAAAACAATAAGTGTTGAAATAGAAACAGATTTTCAATAGTATACCCAATCAACTTATAATTAATAAAAATTTTTTCGTTTAGATTGCGTTTATGAATAATAGAATCCCATTAATAATACAAAACCAAATCCATAAATATATCTAAAGATAATAATAATAACAAACTCAATAAATAAACCAAGAACATACCACCCAGAAATCAACGGCATCAAGCTACTTGCTCCCATCCAGCCATTTCTCAATTTTCCGCGGCTCTCAGTCTCTAGCCCGACAGACGTTAATCACTTTGTCGCAGGAGGTGGTCCAAGCTCCAAGCCGCACCCTCTCCAGCTTCCTCGAAAATCGAAATCAAATTAATTCCCAGCAGCACAAAGAAAACAGCAGCTCTCCGCTCGCGCAAAGTGCGGGCTGCTCTCGCACTTTTACGCTTCTCTCCCGCGCCCGGGTTACGTCAATCCTCGCTCTCTCGGCGCCTCGCATATAATCGCAGGATACGCGCTCTCAGCTTTTAACGAGGGCGCGTTACTCGGGAAATCCAAAAATCCGCGCCGCGCGCTACCGAGAAAGCATCCGCGAGCCTGGCTTTTACGAGAGGAGCGGCTAATCGCCGCTGCTGAATTGCCGGCTCGCGCGCTGCGTTGCGCCACTCGCAGCCAAGGATTATACGATTCGTGACAGCGGAAAAGGAAGGCGAAAAAAAGCCTGGCTTACAAACGCACGCGGGGAGAGAGAGAGAGAAGAAAGGGAAGCGCATTCTTAAAAGGATGATTAGCTTTTGAGTACGTGCACGAATTATGTCGGTGCGGGTCACAAGGTTATTTTTGTAGAGATGATCCCTGATGAGCTAGAAGGCGGTTTTTGGTTTGGGTATGTGTGTGGATGCTGTGTGTCGTGTGTCCAGCATTGCGGCAATAGCGAAAACTGGAGTCCCGAGGTATGTACGTGATCCCTCGCGATTATGCTACACTGCAAATCTAATAAGTGGCCAATTGCGCAAGGGAGGAAACTGACTCTACGTGGACGTGTGGGTTTTAGAAGAGTTTTTGCCGGGGATTTTCACTGGCAGCCTGGATTTATCGGGATTGAGAGTGTTATTATTGCAAATTGGGAGCTGAATATGTTAAATATTGAAAATTATGGGTAGCGCATTTGACAGTTTGTCGACGCCAAGTTTTTTATGTTTGTAAAATTTTGTTCGTAAATAGTATAGGGTTTAATTCTTGTAACTATATATTTTTTAGTTAAAAATATACAGAAAACCGTTTATTTTCAAAAATTCTCAAGCATTAAGTATAAGGAAGTGGATTTAATTGCATTTGAAATTTTCGGATTGTAAAATTTACTTAGCCACATAGGAATTAATACATAAAAGCGAATAAAAATGAGTTTTCACATTTTAGCACTGTTTTATTAGCCATCAATCCTGCGGCTCGCAATTTCTCATATAATCCAGCAAAACTATTCGCAGCTTACTCCAGGAGCGCACAACTCAATTACATTTTATTAATTGATATAATTCCTCGCGCGCGCATCAAAGTCAATATTAGTTATTAATCCGAAACACGAGCGTTTAAATTAGACTGAAGTGTAATATTCGGAATATCTCTCGCTTTGCGCTCGCGCGAAATCGCTTAAACTCGGCATACACACGTAGGAAACATCAAACGCGCTCGGGCTCATTTTTCAGCCTCGAAAATCGGATGATGAAGTAGATTGCCCGGCTCTCGGCGAGCGAGCGAGCGCGCGCGCATAAAACATATTTTCTCCTCGAATTAAACATATATTCTCCTCATATTTACCGAACGGCGCGAGCGCTGCAGCATCGCCTTTTTCGTTTGAAATTCAGCTACCGATTCGCCTAGTAGTGCGAGCCGCGCGAGCGGATTGCCGAGGCTTTCCCCTCACATTTTATGGAATATAATCGCACTACGCGCGTACGCCGGCGCGCGCTGCCTCTGCCTCGCGCCTAATAAGACTTTCTAAAAAGAACGCCCGGGTGAAAATATGAAAGCGAGAAGGGGAGATGCCGCACCGCGGCTGCACACGTGAAGACGAATCGAGGCGAGGCCTATACCTGCTACCGGTCTCTCTCCGTCTCTCTGTGTACGTCTGTCCGTGTGTGTATCCTTCCTTGCAGGCGAAATAGAGGAATTGATTGATTGCTTCTTTCTTATCTGGTCTGCGTCAATTAAATTTTTCTGTAGTCGTAAAATAGCGAAAGGTTCCTTTGATGTGGAATGTCGCCGGGCATGGCCGATCGGTAATTGACGAGGATTATGATCCACTGAATCGCAGGCACGTAAACGCATTATAAGTAAATGACTCTGGGTTCGGGTTTTGCTAACAAGGAGGCTATCGCTGTTTTATGGTTAATGAACTTTGATGAATCTTTAGGATCATTTTTTCGAGAAGGAATCACTTAACTGTACATGATTTATTTAGTTCGATTTAGCGCACGCTTCCAACAGCTTTTTTTCCAATGTAGCGGGAAATTTGATAAGGATAAATTTTAATTTAATTAACTGTATGAGAAATTGGGAGGGTATATAAGCATTCTGTATGATTAAAGGTTGGGAAAAAATAAAATAATGCGATGTCGCGATTTATAAATATTCTTGAAATATTGGAATCAATTTAAAAAGTGTTATAAGCCAACGGTTATTTTAGTTACCAAAGATCGTCGTAATTAACTTGAGGTAGTCTTGCTCTTGCTGACAATGATTGTGTCAGTTCCTGTAATACGGGCTATTATAGTATAATAAAACTGCAAACTATAATGTAATACTTACCTGTGCAGCGTTGCCGAGCTCCAAGATCAGTAAAAGTCAGAAACCCCCACAATTTATGCCTACATTTTACTCCAGAATAATACTCGTTCTACTTGTTTGCGAATGTAATTTTAAAATTTGACGTAAAATTTATAATATATTCACCTTTGTTTTATAATTGATTAATTGTATTATAAAATATGGTCATTCTTATGTAAAAATATTTAAATGCTCTACTGGTTCAAGACTTAATTTCATCCTTTAAAATTCCAATCTTTGCTAATTTAATACACGGTTGATATTTGAAATATCTATTCATGATTTACAATTTTCTAATTACACAAACCATTAAAAAGATTTATATTTATCATTGCTGCGCAAACATTTCAATTTTAAAGTGAAAGTAGAATCAGGGTAGTCGTTGAGTAAAGTTTTAATTTCAAAAAGGGAAATGCGATGCCTCGTTAAAAAGATTATTGGCAGAAATACCAGAAAAACTATAATTTCCGAGATTTTGGAAAAATCAATTTCGAAAGCGAAGGTGTATAAAAAATTTATTCTTCAAATTAAAAACCTTTGCTTTTTAATGCTTCTTAAATAAACATAGCTATAAAACTAAATAACGTATTAATGATCTTAATTGAGCCATTAGCATAATTTTTCCGAAGCCGAAAACAATCTGTTTCTTAAACGCTAATAACGAGTTCGCGGCGGGTTTTACTTTTACGCTTTATTATTTATGACTTGCAGTGCTTATGTATATGAGCTCTTATTGAAATTAAATCGATACTTTATTAATATTTTGTCAAGTGGCAATAAAATAAATCGGTAGCGGCTCGGAGCATTATAGCCCCCAGCTAGAAACACTCAGCCACGTGTCATGCTAGTACCACAAATTTACTTCCTTGTTTATATACCTATAGGCTACCTTGTAATTAGTCCTGAAAAATATATACAGTAGATCGGCTCTCATTGACTGACTGAAAACTATTCATGCCGAGACTGTGGCAATCGATCGTTTATAAAAAGCCCAAACGAAATCTAGTTTCGAGAAAAAGTATTTTAAGAGTTTCTTTTGTGTGCTGATTTTATCGTTTGTTATTGAATTTCAAATAGGCATGAAAAAGACGAGGTTGACAAAATAATGAGCAAGAGGCATTTGTTTGACTGATGTTGTCATCGGTATTTTCATTCATCAATGGATCACTTTCTTCTTCAAAATTATTTTAATTGAATTTAGATTAAATTCTACGATAAACAATTAATGATGTTGTGACAGTCATCCTGGTCCGATCAAAGTTCCCAAGTGAAATCAAAATTAGAAATTTCTTTCTAATTAACCAGTATAAACAAATCTTAAAAATTTTAATTTATATAATAATATTACACTGCAACAAAATTTTCAAAAATAACTCCAATCAAACATGAACAGCTGCGTCTCCGCAATAAAACGTTGGATTTCGCACGTTCGATCTCCAAGCGAGCATCCCCCCAAGAAAATTGTCGCAATTGCCAAGCATAATTGGACGAAACGTCGCCGCGTCGCTTCCCTCCTCTATCTCGACTGCCCGCTTTGCTGGGCAAGCTTTCACGTCGACTTCGCAAATCCACCTTTGCACAAGCATAGACACACAAACGCACACACACATAGGCAACCCGAGCAGATAAGCGTTCGGCTATGGACATTGGCTTTGGCGTCGATCTGGAGAAAAACCGGTCGATGCCGATTTCCTCGGTGCAGTTATTCGTTATATACAGGCTCGATCCTAACGACATTTAAATGGGCGCGACGTTATCGTTGCCCCCGTCGTCGTAAGTAACGTCGCTCGGTTGCGCGCTCGCGTAAAAAAAAACGGCACACGCCTCGCTCTCCACGTTCTCTCTCTCTTCCACACATACACACATACAGACTCTCGCGGCCGGCTTTGCATGCGTGCGTACAATTAGAGAGGCTGCTGCAGCGCGAGAAGCTTTCTCTGGACCACCCCGCCCACAACGTCCAGGACGCGGCGCGCGCCGATAGAAGCGCGTACGGCCGTTCTCCAGCGAGATTCCCCCCCTGCGCGCTGCAGAGTCGAGCGAGAGTGTGCGCTGCACCAGTTTAGACGAGCGAGGTGAGGCCGAGAGCTCGTTGTCCTCTCTCGGGAGAGAGAAGACAAACTGACGGGGATATTGTAATGGAGAGTGGACTGTTGGTTCAAATTCTTGGGAGGCTGATTTATTTGAGCGAATAAATTTTCTGCTGCCGATTTACATCGGTTTTATTAATTTAATGATGCCGATGGACGGTAGCTGGAAGGATTCTGTGTGTACAGGAAGCGTTTGGGCTAATACAGTTTTCTAAAAGTTTAACGTTTTTTGCGTTTGGAGAGAGAAAAAAATAACGTTTGTTGTATCACGATCTCGAGTCCTTTCAAATCCAAATGATGTAAAATCGGTTAGAAAGTCGAAAAAGTTCCTTTCGCCTCAATAAATTAATTCACGCGGGCGCGATTCAAGCTGCCGTACCGCATCGCTAATCTCACTACCGAATATTATATCACTACTGAATTCGTAATTACGATCCGTGGCGTAAAAACTCCTCTCTCACTCTCGCAACAATCGAAATCGAAATCGAGATCGAAATTAACTCTCCCGGCGCGCGCGTTCTCATGTTATAGCCCAGGAGGGAGAGAAGCTCCCGGAGAAAAAAGCCTGATGTTGATTTATTCGGCAAATAAATTAATTACCGCTGCCCGTACTTTCTATCTCTGAGCGATGAAACTCGCCTAATGGAAGAACTTTAATTAGAACATCTCTGCAGCTGTGTGCGGTAGCCGCTGCACTAGTCGGTCAGGAAGGCTTCCTTCACTTTCGAAGCGGGAACGCGCGCGCGCACACACGTCGCCTCATCATCGCGCCGCGGCAAGGTGAAATTGAAGACGTGCGGTCGCCGCCGCGGGGATGAAGATCGACGAGCTTTCCCAATTACTCGCGATTAAAGTGCGATTCCAAGCCTAAGGATCGCCTGGAAAATTTACGACTTTTCCAGTGTTTCTGAGAAAAAGGCTAATTTGATTTATCAGCGGCGCGCGACTCGAGGCGAGAGATCGATTGATACGTTGTAATCGGCTAGTTAGCGGCAAACAAAGCCGAAAAGAAGGCGCGTAATTTTGAAAGGCACTCCGATAAAAGCAAGTGTCGTAACGATCGTTATTTATTCGCATCTGTTGTCGAGTTAGAGAGAAAGAGACGATTGGATCTCGCCGATTCTCCATTGTATCCTTCTACACATCGGCGAACGTGTGAACGCGCCGATATATACCAGAAATTCATGAAGCGCGAGCCTGGAGATTCAAGATGAAAACCTTGTTCCAGATCGCTATATAGAGAGGCTTTAAAAAAAAAAGCCGGCCCGAGCGCGCGCGACACTAGTCGGACACCAATTGCCTCCTCGATGCCCTCCCGCGGCACGAAATTCATTTTCCGCTCGCATCGCGCGCCGGTTCGCCAAGCGCTAACGATGCGATCGATCTCCGCCCCTTAAAGAAACGCCGCTGAGCCTTTTTTTCTTTTTTCCGCTCTCGAGTGTGGCGCGCGCGATTCCCAATCAATTATCCGTAACGCGTTTCTTAGCCATTTTTCTTTTCCCGCAAGGAATGCGCCAACCTTCGCGTAACTCATGCGCGAGCCGCGTTACGCTGGATTGCGGCCGCTCTGTGTAATTTGGTAAACTTTGAGAGGTCGTGGAGTTTGGGTAATGAATGATAACTCGGCGCTAATAGCGTCTCTGGTTATCAATAATCTTAGGGTTTTTTAGTGCGCGGCACTCATTAGGTATTGGTTTAATAAATCACTTTGCAAAATTCAAAATCCTTTTCCGGCTGTTTTTATGCAATAAGCGTGCGGTTATTTTTCCTTTTTGCTTTCCAGCGTTTTGAGGAAGTTTTTCGAGAGATTTATCAGCATGTTAAAAGTGGCAACTAGACGTTTCTAATCCTGCATTAAAAAAGAAGCCTATATACCCAGTATACACAAAATAAACACTTCTACTCGCACTTTTAATTTACAAAGATAAAAAGCGCAAAAGCAATCTAAAAGCAATTTTTCAGAAACAATTTAATCCACTTATAATTGCCCGATTAAAATCAAAATTCCCGCTCATAAAACTACGAGCAGCGCAATAAAATAGCTCTGCCGCGAATTATCGTTTTCGCGGAGAATCAGCTTAATTGGCTCGGGCGATTTCTCGAAAAATACCTCTCGGCGAGATTCATATGGAACACAGGCCGAAGCTCGCTGCTCGAGAGTGAGCGACCGCTCCTAGGCAAGCATCCGCTTCCTCAGCAGCAGCCGACAAGACATCAGCGATGCCGCATACCGCGCCGGAGATTGATCTACCCGCGCGCGCGCGCTCTCGGAGGAAGCAGGTGAAAGATATACGCGTATAAGTGCAAGTCGAAGGAAGAGCTGGCTAGCGCGCGTGCCTAATTAACGGAGCGACCGTTACCCAGCGCGGTTCAAGCTACTTTTACCCTCTCGAGAGCGCGCTGCTTTATAAGCTCGTCGCGCAAAAAAAAGGTTCAACGCAAAAACCCGTTTTTCATATTTATTCCTCTATTTATTTTCTCGGGCTATTAAGATGGCCGCGCGCGAGCGAGGTGTTTGCTCGCGCCGAGAGAAAATTTCAAGTATATTATGGGCGGCGGCGAAAAAAAGAGAAGCAAGCGAGGGAAATCTCGCTGCGCGCGCTGTAAACGAGAGCGGGACTCTTCGGACTCGCCGCGCCAGAGACTCGTGTGTGTATGTGCGTGCGTGTAAGCGCGAGTGAAAGTAACAGTCATCCGCGCAATTTGATCTAATTTTTTTATTTGTCGAATAAGCCTGCTCGTACGTGCGAGGAGAGGACGCCGCCACGGCGCGGCTGCTTTGACACGTGAATATTGGAATTTCGCAATTTTTTTTAGAGCCAAGCTGGGGAACAATGGGGAGATCGGTTTTGAATACAATGTGAGCGCTTACGACTCTATTTTAGATAAGTAAATAAATAAAGTCGGCTTGAAAATGCTGTAGAGAGAGTTTGTTTATGAAAACTACTCTTCTCTTGCTTATGTAGGAAACGATTTCTTTCACCCTCTTTACTCTATTTTCTACAGATAGCCAGAAAGCCATCTTTCCCGATTTAAGCAGAAAAAGCGAGCATCTAATTTACCGGCAACATCTCCATCTATCACTCCTCCCTGAAATATAATAAATCCACGTCCTCTAATTTACTCAGAGTATCTGAAAAAGTGATTGCAATCTCAAAGAGTCGAGAAAAAGCACCAGTACAAGCACGCTCTCGAAGCTTTCATCCGATAAAGCTCTGTCTCAAAAAGGCGAGAGGCAGAGAGAGAGAGAAAGAGAAGAGAAAATCGGCGATCGGGAGGGACAGTCAGGCGGGCGTGCGCTAAAAGGACGATCAGGCGGCTCTTGGCGACTTCGCACGCGCTCGCGGCGGAGGAGTGAAAGTAACGGGCAGGCTTACGCGTCGCGTATACACACTCCACATCCCACGAGCGGACGCGCGACGCTCGTTACAACTGTAGCACACATACACGCACACAAACTCTCGCTGCTGCTGTTGCTGCTGCTGCTGCCCGAGTGGGAGACCTCCTCTCTCTCTCTCTCTCTCTAAGGCTTCTCTGCTCGCGGAATGCCTACGCTACAGGACACGCCGCCGCCGCCTTTCTGTCCGGGCGGCAAGCGCGTTGCGAAACTGCACCTGAAACGTCGCGGCGTTTATACATCGGCAGAGAGAGAGAGAGGAGAAAAAGATAACCGGCATCGCTCATGCGGCACGTTTCTTGATTATCGCGCAAGAGGAGCCGGCGACCGCGGCTGCTGCTGCTCGATTTTTTTATATAGCTTCGATATATGCCGATGCGGTTTTATACTTATCGGCGCGGATTTATGCTTTACGACTTTTGAGAGAGCCGGCTCTTAGCGCGCTTTCCACGGCATCTGGAAATTTCTGCCTGTCGATGAATTTTCTTGGCTACGCGGGATTCGCGCGCTTGCGAAACGAGCTAGGAAGTAGCCTGCTGAGACTAGCTGGGAAACTAGTGGCATAAGTGTACAAAGATGTATCGGACGCTCGTTTGTTTGTTTGGCTGACCAGACAAGGTCCTTTTACTACTGGCTTATAAAAAAACATTAACTAGCCATAAAAATTACAGCTCGAGAGCTGAAAAATCTCGGGTCCAGTTTGTCCATAGAAATCTAGGCTTTACTGCTCTTTGATGACCACGCGACTGGCGAGTCTTTGATGAGGTTTATAGTCCAAGTCCGATTTCACGCTTAATAAGACCCGCATCAAAATTTAATGTTTATAGGGTCTAGAAAGCGGCCGTAAAACACCTGAACCGTGCGCGCACAGCCAACCCATACGCGGTATCAAAATCACTTGGTTTTTTCGAACCGTCAAAACCGTCCGCATTGATATAACCCGACACTAACGTTACATTAAACGTTTCTTCATATATCCCAACGCCGTAGCCGATGATGCCGAGCCGGTGTTTTGAAAAAAAAATCCGTGTAGCAAGTACGAGAAGGAACCGGTCTCACTGCCGATCGACTTTCGCAAGGCATCCCCGAGTAATTTATGCAACTCGTTCAATTGACATATCACCGAGTACATATACACCTCGCGGCAGGCAGCCCGCCACTGAGGCGTCTCCTCCCGAAAATACATCTCGTTCTTGAGATAAACTCTCTTGCCGCGGCGAGCAAATAAATCGGGCAGTTTGGAATTCTCCCGTTGCGCAAAAGACGCCGAGGGGCGTTAAGCCTGTACACAGGAAGAGAGCTCGTTTGCTGACGCTGGCAATTTGCCGGCCGCGCGCGCGCGCTATTTCGCGAGCCGCTTGCGTTATATGCTCGCGTCGCTTCTTTCAGAGGCGCGGAATTCGCCGCGCTTGGGCCGCTCATCGAGATCGCGCCTCACGTATGGGACGTTAAGCTCCCGAGAGGCCTCCATTGTCCGGGGCCCGTTGCGCGAGGACCGGCTTTTGTACATCGCGCGATTTCTGCCCGCTACTGCACTGGATTTTGCGCGAATTCTCGCGAATCTTGATGACGAGCTGTGAGATGAGTGCGGGGGGCTATAAAGATTTAGAGATATAAGGCGAAATTCCGGGAAGATGGCTTTGGCATTGAGGCGCGAGCATTAATGTAGGAAGCTCGTTCGGAGTCTTGTGAGTTTTTGGAATTCCGGGGACTTGGTGTCCGCGTTTCTTTTGACGGTTTTTTTTTTACTTATCAAAGTAAAGATTAAAAAAGATTCGAGAACTAAATTTGGTGATTGTGTAACAGTTTATCACGTGACTGTTTGCAAGAAAACTCCTTTCCCGTATTCTATTTTTGATCACGCTTGGATTAGTGTAAAATAACTTCGCGCTCGCAATCTCCAAGTTTCAATCTTTGTTCATTCAATTTCAATTTATACACACGACTAAATCTACTAGGAAGTTTCACACTTCCGACTGTAAAGCAAAACAAAAACCCCCTTCGGAAAAAAGAAAAGCAAGCTCTTCGCGATCCGCCTCCATATATCCACGAGGCAAAAACAAAAGCAGGCGCAAGAAGAATTCGAGGAAGGAAGATTGCCACGTGCAGCTTGGAATGGAAATCGGCTAGGTATACACACATACACACAAGGCGATTCCCGAGGGCATCACGCTCGGCCGATCGTCGGCGAGAGCCAACGACACGGCCGCTATGTATACCCTAAGAAGCACGGCCGGAGGGCCGGCACGTGCCCGAGCTCTGCTACACTGTGCAAAGCTGCACGCGGCAGATGCGCTCACGACCTCACGACACGAGGCACGCTTCGCGCTCGCGCGCATCGCCGGCTGGGGAGCTTCATTTGAATCAATTTTCTCTGATTGCAGGAGCTCTCCGGGTTTCTCGATGCGATTTTCTCGGCTCGCGATGCGCGATTGTTTGTTGTGAGGATTGAGAGAGGCTTGGATATTTTCTCGTTTTATGCGCTGTAAAGTGGACAGTTTGGCTTTGGAGAATTGATGGAGTGCTGATTGATGGGTATTAAATTGAAGTGATTCAATTATGTCGAGGGGTAATGAGATGAGCCTTGATGTGCTTGAAGATGTGTAGACGATGATGCCGCGAATTATATCGTAGTTAAAAATTTGAAAAAACAAGCTCTCTCCAAAGGACGCTCGGAAATAATGCATTTATAAATATTCCCATCGGGTCGTATCAAGCCGCAATTACACAGCTCGAACGAGCCTAAATAGCGCTAATTTTCGCAATTCCCGGGCGAAAAAAGCCGGCGTAATTACCCGTGGTCTATAACTCCGAAAAAGCCCGGTTATGCTTAATAACAACGCGTTACGCTCGCTGCATTATGTACTCTCCCTCGGCTCGCTCCGTTTTTTTTACTTAACATCCGCGCCTGGCCGATGCTTTAAGTAGATTCCAGCGCGTTTCGCGCGCGCGGGCAAATTAAGGGCAGCCAGAGAGCTCGCGCCGGAATACACACGCAGCGGCCGCGGGGCATAATTCGCGCAGATTTCCGTGGTACACGCCCGAAGTTACGAAATTCCCGGAGGCCGAGCCGCCGCTCTATACACCTATCTCTTTCTGCCTCTTACTCGCTCCTTGCCTCGTATACTCTAAACTAGATCAGATGAGGCCGGGGCTGCCTTCCTTAATTCGTCCGAGCTCGCCTTCCGTCGCTCGCTCTTACGTCGCGCCGTGTGATGCAATATTTCTCGCGACGAAAAAATTGCCCGCTAAGAAAATACATTTCTCTCTCTCTCTTTCTCGCTTCGTCTCATAGCTCGGGTTATTATGTGCATGCGTTTGAATGAAAAGTATCTTTCGGAGTATTATGCAGTTTTTATCCGCGGCTACGCTAGCGCGAGGAGAAATGAAAAGAGTTAATTTATGGCGCGGATTAGCCAAATCACGTTCGGTGTTTGCCGAACGCACGTAACCTACGGCTTAATTAAAGCGCTCTTTGTTGTGTAGGCGCGCTCGAGGCGAGCGCTCAAAACACTGCGGGCAATTAGCGGCCAATTAAACGATCGCCTGGCACAATCCAGCCGCTCTCGGGAGAAAAATTACAGTGTAACGATGACAAAAGGGGTATCGGGCCTTCGCTGTTGTTACTACATTTATACGAGCGCCGCTCGAATTTTCTCGCTGTGAATCAGCGATTTTTCTCGCTGGACCTAGCCGAGAGAAAGATAGAAAGCTATACACTGATGGCGCCATTAGTTGGGGCAGAAAATGAATTTTCTCTCTTGATTTGTTATCAATACGATTTTTCGCTGCATGCTTGTCAATACGTTAATAGGCATAAATAACGAAAGTGTATCCCTCGGAAATACACGTAGAAAGAGAAATTTATTCAAATCGCTTTTATTTGAGCGATCGTATCCCAAAAATTTGAATAACTACACATCTACGCGTATCCATATATAATATCCAAGAGTCTACTTTTATTCTAATGGACGTGCCATCAACGATAGGCATCTTCCTGTGTGCGCGCGCGCGCAGCCGTTGCGAAAGGCTGGGCCGGGCGTGATCGGTGAGATTTTGATCCGAATCGTCATCCAGACATCAACGCGCGGGATGAGAGATTAAGAAGGGCGCTGTCCTTGACATGTTTATAATTTCATACGACATATATAAGATTTTTTAAACGGAGCCAGATGTTTATCTCTCGCCCGCGGATGATTAAGTAACTCGGATCGAAGATATTGCTTTAGTCACTTAAGAAAATATCATACTTACGGCGGCTAATTATAGGTATTTAAAGATGAGATTCGCGAAGCGTCCATCTTCGTGTTGCGAAGCTCTAAATCGGAACGCACGCAATATTTAAGATCCACTGATATTAGAAATGAGCTGCTATATTTTCTCGCGAGTATCGAGGAAAATGTAAATGGGAGCATTAAGCTAGTATCTTTTTTTCTGATCTGAAAATCGACTCGAAACGAATATGTCACAGCGCACGGCCAATTAAGAGGGAACACTAATTATAGCCGCCGTGCTCTGCATGCAGCCAACAAATTAATTATTCCGATACTTCAAAAAAGCATTCCTGGCATGCGACACGTATAGACACATAACGCCGCGCTCTTACGAGCATCGATGAAAAGGAAAAAAAGAGATACACGGGTGAAAAAGGCGAGCAACAGTGTATAATAACCAGTAAATTCCGTCCGCCCGCTAGAGACAAGCGGCATACATGAATATGAATGCGTGCAGCGCACGAAGTCGAGTCTCGACTTAATTGGCGAAGTGCACGCGCCTTTCAAATTCGAAAAATATTTGGCCGCCGTCACAAATACGGCTCGACGCAGGGCGTAGTCGTCGTCGTCGATCTGATAAAACTCGAGTCGCGACCGCTTTCGGATAGACCGTAAAAAAGGCAGCTTGCCTCGGCTTTCCTAGTTCGGCTGGACCTGTGCAAATGCAGGCTCTCTCTCTAAAACCATCCGCCCGCGGAATTTGCATTCGAGAGCGCGCAGCTTACGTAAGGGGGGAAGACTCTTGGCGCGAAACTCGATCGTCTCGCGTTACGCATAGAGAGCGATACGGCCGCCGCGCTTTTCCGTATCTCGAGACCGAAAATGCGAGTGCGTTGGATCGATGAGCGCTTTCTAACCGGCCGGCTGGACCCATCGCTCATGGAAATGAGATCGGCGAGAGCGGAGGATGCATCGCTAATTCGCTGTTTAGACATGCAATGCGAGGAGCGGGATTCTGGCGTGCATGCGGATTGTTTTATGCGTATCCCACAGGCTCATTCCTAATGATCACTTTCTTCGCCGCGAGTGTACTTCTGCTTTCGGCCCGTTGGAATATATGTACTATACAAATATGGTTTTATTTACTGAGAAAAGCACTGAAAAAAAATATTACAAAATAAAGTCTTATAATGTTTTTCTTTATTTGGACGTACATTTTTTTTTTCTAAAAATATAAAAGTAAGATTTTCAATACAATATTATAAAATCTTATTACTAGTAAGTAATTTGTCCAAAGGACAATAAAAAGCAGATTTTCTAAAAACAAATCTATAATATAATTTTGTATACTTTATAATCTATTAAAAATATACCTTGTTTTGTGGTATAAGTTTACATTTATTTTTAAAAAATTGTTTAGTTTTAATTTTACTATTTATAGATTTGGTTGTTAATTATTTATGCAAAATTAAAGTTCTAATTTAAATCTGAGATATTTTAAGAAAAATTAATGAATTTGTGAAATAAAAAATAAATTTTCAATGTAGATTCTGCTGTAAGTTTTTACACGAATCATTTTCAAAAAAATTATACTAAAAAAAATATAGCTACATTATTTGTAATAATAAAAATATGCCATAATTATTTCGTTTTTTTATATAATTTTATAGATAATTTTAACTAAACTCAGTGAACTTATTACTATTACTTAATATCTTCCAGCAGTTTTTGAAACCAACAACAGACCAATGTTTGGAGTTTTTGAGCGGCTGACGTTAGAGAACTGGATTAACAATTTACACAAGAATTTACACATTTGAACAAGTTATTAAAGTCTGTAACAATACTTTTTGATTTAATGCGTGAAAATGTGATACTTTACTCATTTTCCAAATTCTTAAATGCAATTTTTAATTACTTCATCAAAAAATATTGTTTGATACATGTACGAGAATTGATCTAGTCTGACGCTATTATCACCCTAACTTTGTTTGAACGATAATTTTGTTCTCTTACGAAAATTAACTTCTTCGCACTTGTCTCAAAACGTATATACATGAACGTGCATATTTTATTATTAAAATCGAGCTTCTATCTTAAAAAAATTTTTCTAATAAAGAAGCTAAACAGCTCTATTTTAAAAACGTATTTTTGTCTTGTAAGGTTTCAAGCTGATCAAATAGGTGACACAATTTTTTTCAAACAAACCTGGCTTCAGTATAACCATGTAGGTATTCTTTCGTGCATACAAATATTCCTGAAATAATAATGAGTAATAATTTTGTGTTATTTTTTAGTCTTCAATTCACTTTTTATATTTGATTTTAAAACTGTGAATTCGTGTAAGAATAATGGGAATAATCATTGAAGCCAAATTCGTCCGGAAAAATCAATTTCATCCGTCAGATCAGTTGAAATGTTACGGGACTAAAATTGAAGCATTTAAGTTTTAAGCTTGTCAAATAATTTATTACTTTGCATCCCATCTAAAATTTTGGAGCAAAAAACCTTCTTAAGTACAATAAAATATTGCGTCCTATTACATTTTTTTAAAGAATAACTTTTAGGAGATAAACTAAAAAAGCATATTAATGACAATAGCTTAGAAATCTCTTGATCACGTCTTTGACATTTTTTCCGAAAAATTTTAGTTAACCATCATGGCAATCGATGATTGAACTATATATCCAAAAAATGTATGAGTATTGCAATCCAGATGATTTCAATTTCGATCCTTGAAGTAATATGCTTTATGTAAGAACATATTTAAAAATTTGATTTTTTCAGTATCTTACAGTCTACCTCTTTTCTTCTGGTATTTTAAGCTCTAAAATTTATTTTTTTTTACTTTATCTAAGATATCAAGCCTTTTAATTAAATGCAGGTCTGAGAAGAATTTCTTATAAGGATATAGTACGTTATCGAGTCCATTGTAATATTTGTTGGTATAACACAGCTTTTTTTAGTTGCATTATAATGAGCTGCTGCTTTTGGATATGTTTTGCCATAAAGTTACCACACCAGGTACTCAAAGGATAAATATCTAAACAAAAGAAAATTTTCTCAATGTGGGTAGATATATCTTCGAATCAGTCGTATCTATACGAGTGTTGAGAATAAAATGAAATAAGAAATTTAAGCACCTTTTAAACGTCAAAAAGACTACATCATTGATGTTGAATACTAATCTTGGGCTAAAGCTTTTTAAATTTTCTTCCAAGAATGGTCAGGTTTGTATCACTTCTTCAATTTCTTTCCTTCAGCTACATCTTCATGGACTTTTTTAAAATCTTCAAATCTTGTTATATATAACATTAGTAATGCAACACCCGTCGAACCACTACTAACATCTTTTCTTTGCTGTTCGTAGTTCTACCTCATTTTCATGATCATAATTTTAATACTGATAGTGACTATATTTATTGTATGATAGTGTATGAAATGTTTATTCACTGAATAGGATTGGCACAAATGATCATATAATTTAATATATAGAAATTAAAATCCTGTCTGTACATATTCCTACATTTTTTAATACCAGTTAAGATATACTGCATTATTATTAACGGTTTAACAACTAATATTGCATAAACATCTTTGATTCTCTTAATGGATACTTCATATTGAATGATGTATATTTTATACTTGACTATATAATAAATTAAATCTGTCATCTATCTTAATGTACAACTATAGTATAGAAATTTAAATTTAAAAATATATTATTATTATATCTGGACTTTGGTTTGCTCTGACCAAGTAGACATGAATCTTTACATGAATATTTTTAAAAATAGTTTCTAAATAAATTGTAGAAGGTAGTATATGTTTTGTGTTTGTCAAATTAATGTGGGCGGATACAAGGAGAAACGTCATGTATTTATCGGTTTCATTTCTGTTAAAAATAGTCTTCTGTTATAAAGTATTTTCTAAACAGAAGATTAGTTGTAGACATTGTTAAAATATTTGGAATATTAACTAATGAAATGTTAACTATATCGTTTTATGTCTTGTATGCGTCCGATAAAATTATATGATCGTTTAAGTAAGGAAAATCAATTTAAAAATGTACTTTTTTTCTGAAATATATTTCATATTTTCTTCGTTGCTGTTGGAAATTTGGATGAACCGCATAAATAAACAAAAACCATGTCTGATACCCCGGCAATGCTTATACAGAGCTAATAAGATAATTTCTCAAGCTACGGTATTAGCATATAAATAATTCGAACATCTCGTAGGTACAAGCTTTGGCCTATGGAAAACCGTCCGGCCGTTGTGGTCGAAGGGCTGCTCTTGCCGAGAGACGAAATCAGGAAAAGGAAGAAGGAAGAGGAAGGAAGAGCGACTCGCTGTGCTCTCCTCTTTGAGAGAGGGAGAGAGATGCGATTAGCATTGCGGACCACCCATGTACCGACCCCGCGACTGTATTATATACTCTCTTCTCTTTCTCTTCTTTCTCTCTCGCACAGGGCCCACATATAAGAGAGCAGCGCGCGAGAGCTCTCTTTTTCCGTCTGTAATAAGCGAGCGAGTGCGCGCTCATGTCAGATGCGCTACAAGTACCAAACGTTGTAACGCCATCTCCTTAGATCTCCGGCTCTCCCCTTCGATTTATGTCGATATCCGTCGTTTATCGGCCCAAGCGTACACGCTACACGAGAGACACGTTTACGATATTATGCAGCGCGCGCAAGCCTCGCTCTCATCCGCGCGCTCTCTGTTGTCCCTTAGCAATAGCCTTTTATCTTTTCTCTCTGTTTGTATGCATTATAAAAGCCTCGTCGTTTTTTCCAACTGACTCGGCCTTTTCCGTCATTGCTCAGAGCGTAGGAGGCTAGGCGCATATATGCGAGTACCGACGATAAAGCCCCGGCCGCTTACATCTTCCGCGATGACTTTGGACGACTCTTCTTCGACTTTTTGGACGCGAGTTGTGGGCGCGCCGCCAGCCGCTGCTCATTTTTGCCCCTTGCGCCATTATTCATATTTATGAAATCATTAATGTATTAATTTATGCGAGCTGGAATACGAAATTTGACAGATGGCATGCGATGTCGTCTCTTGCATTTTTGAGTTCCAAGGTTCTCAAAAATAATTAAGATAGAAATTTAATATTAATCAATCTAAATTTCAGAACGAATACAGCCGATCGTCCTGTATAGAATAAAACTTTAGGCTCGCCCGAGGAGTAACAATGCGCGTCGACACAGATAATAACCGCGCTCGATTCTCGGTCATGACTTTGTTGGCGGAACTTTTGTGATGGTCCATCGCTCGGCTCAAGGTATCCCCGGCAAAGTGGGGGCAGCGACAGGTCTGGCAAAAAAAGCGTCATGAAATCAATCGCGATTTAGCGTGGCGCCGTTATGAGCGCACAATACGTGATCGCTGCACGCTACGGTCTTCCTTGTATGTATAGTGAATATACGCCTCGTCCTTATGCTCGATTTCTAAAACGGCAAAAAAATTCGACGGGTTGACGATCGATCCAGGGCTACACGCCGATGTTGCAACAACGCCGCGGCGTAGCCAGCACACACGTGTATATGTATGCGATTGAGTCCTTGATCACTGAGAGTGAACGAAACTTCTTCACGCTCTTGATCGGCTCGCATTGTCCACTTCTCTGTTGCGCCTGTTACGTAAAGACGCTGAAGTTAATGCATCCTTTGGTGTGAGATTGCTTGATGCTGTTTCTTAGGATTGGATTAAATTCGTTGGTGACACCAATGATTCGGTGTGTGATAATTGTAATTAGAGCTTCTAATTTGAGTCAATCAGAGGATAAAGGTTTGGATTTATTTTTGTAATAAGCTTAGATTACGGCGCAATTTCGAAGCTTTATTATAGGCTATCAACACCTTCTAACTAAAAAAAATTGAATTTTGTAATGGATAATTTGAACTTAAACATAAATGGTGAAACATCCTTTTAAACATCGTCCACATATATTGAGAAAGTTTAATTCCTTTAAACTAAATTGCCTAAAAAATAAACCAACCAAATTAGCAAAATATGGCTACGAATACACAACGTTTCCATTTTACCATACTTTCCAGAACGTTAAATAACCGATCATCAAGGCTCCAGCTAAACAAACAAGATCTCGAGTGAACAACCTCCATCTTCCCGACAAATCGCGACGAATTAGCGCGCGCGGTCGTTGACGATAATTTTACAGCAGCCGGCAGTAAACGGCTCTCGGCTCTTGGCTCGCGTAAATTTTTTTCCTTCCCGCTCGCCTTTTTTCCGCCTATAAAAATGTCGCGCGGCGTCATCGGCCTTTTTTTCCTCTCTCGGCTCGTGCGCGCGCTTCGAGCGAAACAGCCTTGTCGAACAAGTCGTATAGGCAGCCGATGAAACTGGAACGACGCGCTCCAAAGTCTCCTCTTCCTGCGTCTCTTTGCCTTTGTTGAATCCTTGTGGAAGAGCTGAGGAGGAGAACGTGGAACAATTACGTCCGTGAGTGTCAAGCCTTTTGCTGCGTACCGCAAGAGATGGAAAAAAGAGAACTTAGAGATAAAAGCTATGGCCAGCTACGTCTCGAGTAGGCAAGAAAATTATACTGAAAAGAAAATGCCATTAATAGGATGCTGGAGGTTGAGAGGCTGGTGTAAAAAATGTTCCTCCGCTGGAAAAAATCGCGTAAAATGTCTAATCGATGTTTGATTTCCTCTTTGTTTTGCGCCGATAGATATTCCTTAAAACGTAAAAAGAGGCTCGATCGCGCGAAAAAAAATTGTTTTTGCATTAATTTTCTTAGCTCTTGCAAAAACGTTCTCTTCCTCTCGCCAGGTAAAATGACCGCGCGCATGCCTCCACCTCCGTATTACCCGCTCCTCTCTCTCTCTCTCTCTGCCGGCCGATCCCGCCAATTCATCAAACGCATTTCATAAGACACATCGCGCCAATAACATACGCACGTCAATTTCTAATAAAGCAGCAGCGGCAGCGGCAGCGGCATGCTTGGGAGTAAAATTTTTGCGGTCAGAATTGCCGTAGTTAGCCAGAGCCAGCTCTCGGCTCGTTTCCTGGGAGAGCGTCCGCTCTCGTCCTTGGGGCCGTTACGTACACATGCGCTCGGCGCATGCTCGATTTTATAAATCGCGAGCAGGAGAGCCAGCGCGTGGATGCTGGCGGCGAGAGCAGCGGCGTAACACCCACCGACACTACCGAGCACAGAGAGCCGACACGCCTTTCGAGCTCGAGCGCTAGTCCGTATATACCGGCTAGAGAGAGAGAGAGAGAGAGAGAGACCAGCCGCTCGCGCATTCCGCGGTTGCACCACCGTGTATAACCAGCCGCGCGCGTCTATTGAACTTCTATCGGGTGATTGTAACGTTTATGATGACTCTTGCAAAAGCTCAATTTATTTAACAACGAGCAGCCGCTGCTTTAGAAGTCCGGTCGAGGCGCTCCGTGGGTTTCTGCCTCTGCCTGCCTCTAGCTGCCTCCTGTCTATGCCTCCCAAGCGCTGTGTATTATGGGGGTATTTTTTTCGCCGAGGACTAGCCTACTTCTATTCCGATTCCGATTATGATTGTGCTTCTGATATTGTGAATCTGATTCCGCTTGCGCGCGAGAGAGCCGATGAATGGCCGCTGGGTGGCTGCGCCGAGGAATTCTATGTCGAGACCAACGCCAGGGATGTAATTATACGATTGCCAAATCTCCAGGCTTTTATGCCTCGACGCAATAGCTATTAACCCACGGCCGGATTCAATATAACTTAAGCTATTTGATATTTGGAAAAAATTCGAGCGCTCAAGGGTTGAGTACGCATTGGCATCTTGTTTGTTCGAAACATGAATGAGCACATCGTAGTATAGTTCCGTAATAACAAGCAGATCGTTATAGTTCGGTCAGGACAGAAATATTTGACTCGGCTGATTTTCTAGTATTTACCGATCAAGATTGCATATTTTCTATAATGTTTACAATGATAAAATAATATTTTGAATAAACATGTCCGACGTATTAGCGTCGGTGCAAATATACGCTTAATTAAAACCGAACGCGCGCGCGCGCACCCAATTTAATTATGCGCATTCGAGATGGGAAAATTATCCGACCTACAAATTGAATATTAAAAGATTAAGATTTATCATCGGCATTTAAACGTGGGACGACAGATCGACTCCTGCGATAAGAGCGCGCGCTCTATGCAATTCATAATTTCATATCGCGGTGAAGGGATTCTCCGGATGTCTGCTTATATACCCATACACACCGCGCAGCTAGTTTCTTTGATCGAGCCTCGACGCGCTTTACTGTAAGGACAGTAGGCGTGATTCTATACTCTGCGCTGCTCGACTAGTTTCATTTGCATAGCTGTGTTTTCGTTTTCGCTATCGAATTACAGCTTCGGGACGAGAAATTCGAGATTCCAGCTCTTTAGAAAACTCGTCAGCGTCAGCGCTCCTAGAAAATCGTCAAACTGCGCTTTCGAGGCGGAGCTCGAAAGCACCTTCGTAAACACTCCACACAAACATTCACACACAAAAGGCTCTTCGAAAATAATACCTATATATACACGTATCCAGCAGCGCGAAAGAGAGATCCGAGGGGGCGCGGGGTTACATCTGATAATTGAGTAATGGCTCTGAGAAAATTGAATTTATAAAAAAAATCGGCGCTCTCGCGCGCCGCCGATTGAGCCTCCAATTAAGCGACAGAGAGAGAAGGAGAAAGACAGCGAGTGAGAGGAAGCTGCGCCAAGCGAGGATAGAGCACATATAGAAGGACGGGGGAGGGGAGATTAGGCTCCGGAGATAAGCCCGGTAAATTGGGTAATGGCTCTGTATATACGTGGTGGCGGTAGTGCGCCTGATGCGCCTCGGCGATGTCGGGCTCTCGAAATTCAATTAAGCTGGCTTCTCGCGAGGACATTTCGCGGCAAGCGGGCGCGCATTATTATAATGCCGCACGGCGGCGGTTAACCCATTTGCGGTAATTGATCGCGCCCGGCGCTTGGCTGGTGACACATAATACCTTAGGGTTCGTTATCCTCGTGTGTGTGTGTCGCTTCCTGCTGGTTAGATCTGATTTTTCCACGAGTCGATCCAGCTCTCTGCAGAAATATGGCCTTTGTCTATAGCTGTGTGTGTGTGAATATGGGTCTATGCGCAGAAATCGAAGATGGAGAGAAAAGAGAAAGCAGCGATGGGTATATATAAGAGAGACGAAATTATCTCATCTGCCTAGGCGGCCACTAGCTCGCTTGCGGAGGAGCGAGTTGGAAGATATTAATTTAGATGGCCGACTGATAAAGGACTTTACATAATGTACGGGCGCGCGAAGCCTGACGTAATGCTAATGGGCAAACGTGAAATTCTGCGCTCAATTGTGTACGTAGTCGTCCGTTTGTAATCGTCCGTCGCCTCGATCATGACAAAGATGTGCCGATATAATTATAGATTAAGTTCCGAGTCCAAGGTTCTACGGATATTTGTGAAATTGTTCGATTGCGTCTGTGTCTGCGGGGATCTATGAAATTCTATTAAAAGCGATCTTAAATGCTGATGCTAGCTCAGAGCTAAAGTAATACGAAGATTATTGTCTTTAATTTTCGTTATATTGAGCGAAGATACCTTCGAGAGAGGATTTAGATTGTTCTTCTTTGAAATTATAGCTCTCGCCGCGACGCTTAGCCTAATTCTACTTGAGATAGTAATTTCAAGTTAAGAAGTGCATTAAAAATAATTATTAGAATGGCTGGGCAGTTAAGAAATTCAATAATTTCTGTTTGGGCCTTAGCTCCATTGATCATTCATTGTTGGCTAATCAGCAATATCTTGCACTTGTACTATTATAACTTATTTTTTTATTCCATTTGTATTTATATAAACACTACTAGAAACTACGAATAAACAGTAAACAATAATAACCACTTTCACTCGTAGCTATATATCTATTTTAAGTAGAACAAGCCGTGTGCATCAGTAAGACAGAAACACAACTTGTTTAATTGACTCATGCATTTTTATGAAATATAATATAAAAGACATTATTTTAAATGTATGATGCAATTAAGTTATCAGATGTCTAGACCAAATTAGTCATAGCTTAATCAAATATTGAAAACTGATGATCGATATTTTATTTATTCATAAGCGAGACTGGAATTTAAATTCTAATTAAAATATATGCATGTTTTTATGATTTTATATTAATTTATATACAAGAAAACTTAATATCTTGACAAAAAAATTACGTTCAATATTCCAAAAAATGTAAATAAAAACATCAAGTTTGAAAGATTACATTGACAAATAAACTCATTCGTAGAATCCACATGGATGCCTGCCAAATGTCGAAAGTCTGAACTAGTTTCGCAATACCTACAGGAATCTCCTATTTTATAAACACGAATTCCCAAAAATTAGCATCATCAATATACCTTATACAAATTTACTTCAGCACACTCAATACCATTAATTTGTACAATACACAGTTCCAAACCAATCAACCTAATTACCAACGATTCTCCGCACTTGAATTCTCCCCGATGACACAGCTCGGCTCGTAAAGCTAAAAATCCCAGCTGTCCTCATCCTCCACTGATTCAGCTCTTGCGCGCGTCCTCTTATCTCGATTGCCGTGAAAGAATCAATTTTGGCGTTTGGCACTGAAGAGACTCGCCGCCGCCGCCGCCGCGGGACTCTCCTTGAGCGAGACCATAGAGAAGCGCGTGCTCGACTTACTAACGATATCCTCTCCGCTTTCGCATAATAAAGTCTGCGAGTGCCCATTAACTAGACGTACTACCACGCGCCAGTCGAAGGTGGCCCCGTCTTCCGTCGCGCAAGGCCGGAACGATCGATCGACTTTCTTGTTTCGCCTGACTCACTCTTCGCACGCCGTCACAAAGCGAGAGAGATGGGAATGCGAATTTTGCCACGGGATTATGTAAATGGCTCGGCTCTCATTTGACGCTTGATGAATTGCTGTTTTAGAATTCACGGTGACAGTCGTATTTTGTTTTGACGCTGCTCTCTGCGTTGTTTAAGTTGGCGGATTAATTCTAAGTAAGGTCGCTAAGCGAAATTTCGAGTGTTTCGAATAGGCTGGGTTATACGAGTCGGTTCGATTTGCAAAGGTACTTTCGAATTGATAAGCATGAAATACTTAATAAGGAAAATTATTTTACAAGCTATTTATTATTATCTCGAACATTATGAAAACACACATATATCAGAAACATAAACGTCCAATAAAATAGATATCACGCTTATACATAATTACAGCCAATTAGAGATAATGTTTTACTATAATATTGGATTATACCCGGCCATTAATATTTTTTTTTCCGACCGGCAGCCGGCGCGCGTCATTTATCACCTTTACCGCGGCCACAAACGATCGCGCCGACGTTCATTTAGGAACTCGCGCGGCGCATCGTTACTTCTGTAAACACGGCATAAAATTAAAATTCAAACTATCCTCGCTCCCCACGAAAACTCACGCATTCCCGTGAAATCAACGAATAATTCATGAGGCCCCGATCGACATAAATTCCCGGCAAAAGTAACGCCGAATCCTCAAACGCGCTCCTCCGCGCATTAATAACCGTTAAAGCGGCAGCGCTGTTTTGATAAGCGAGCTACCGCCTGACTTAATAGCTCCCATTTCGGCCGAGTAGCCCGCGCGCAAGCGAGGAGAGAGCGGAGCAAAACATCTCACGTGAATGAGCGCGCGTGCGAGCGAGAGAGCCGAAGAAATTGATGCTCCTCGTATGATAATGAGGGCCCGCTATTCATCGCTCGCCACGTCGTTTATTACAGGCGTGCGCCAGAGCGCTGTTACGGAGTAATGGACGAGGAGATTTTTAGACGAGGGGGAGGAGCGAGGGTCAGCTACGTGCGTGCCCCTAAGATCGGGACTTTTTTTATCCGGAAAACGCGGGTAATTGCGATGGCTTTCGAGAGGATCTTGATGTATCATTTATTTTCATGGGGCTTCTAGTTTCGCGAAAGAGCCTTTCGCTTGAACTTTCAACGTTCGAGGCGCTTTATCGTGGAATCAGTAATAAAGATTAATGTAAAACTTCGAAAATCAGCAGACTTGCAATTTGTATCGAGAGATAGGTGTATTAGCAAGACAGGTGCAAGTGTTGCAGGTGAAATTTTAGCGCTTTTTCAAAAAGCACATTGCAAAAGCTCTTTGCCGATAAGCCAGAAGCAGGCGAATTGATTATCTCGGGGTAATTTTTCACTGCGCCAGATAGGTCTTTATTAGAACATGATAAATGAGCGATAAAGTGTGCCTCGAAAAGAGAGGGAAAAAAATGAAACGCGATCGGCGCGTTAGTCGCGGTCCAGATTTACGTCCGCAATCCAATAATTAATTTACCACTTTTTCCAGCCGGACAAAAACAAAGCCCGAGCGCAAAAAACCAAAAATAAGCGCACACATCTAGAATTGAAAATCTACCGAGTTCCATTACGTACTCAAGCGCGAGGGTGTGCAGCGCTCGAAAGAAAGAGAGGAGAGCACGTATACATATAGGCGTATAGAGAAAAGAGAGACGCAGGGTAGGCTGCTGGTGTGCGATAAGGCGCTCTGTAAAAGGTATCCGCGTGCGCTTGAGCTCGAGCCGGGCTTGTGCAATAGTGAACGTATAGCGGATGTCAAACCGCCAGCAGCGCTGGACTCGCCTCGTAAAAGTATGTACGTATGTATATAGATGCCGAGCGAGCAGCACCCCTGGAACGAGGTGCACGTGTGCGCGCGCGCGCGGCGCCTTAATTCGACCAGGAAGTGTTATTTGTTCGCGAAAAGCCCGGAAAAACGCGCCGGAGAGCGCACTCATTGTATGTATATAAGCGCGAGCTCGGATCGGCATTCCATGTAGACGCGGTCCCGTAAACATCTTAATTTTGCGTGTATATGTAAATTAATGAATCGAAATCGACCGCTTCACCGATCGCCGTGTATATCTATTATCTGTACAAGAATATTGTGCAACGCTGCGCGCGAGCCAATGCGCGATATATACACTGGATTAGCGCTGGAAAATTTTGGCTTTGTAAATTGCGCGCGGCTTTATAAATGAAGAAACGATCGCGTGTGGGTGACGTAAGCTCGGCTCTGTACTCTCCCTTTCGAATGGTCGTAAGAATTACGGCAAAGCCAGGATGGTATTTCGGATTTGATTAATTTCGATCTATTTTATTGCATTGTTCGACGGACAATCAAAAGGCTATCAATTTGAACCTTGAAGCAGAAATCAATAATAGCCAGCCGGCAACAATGTAGCTGCCGAGCCCGATCGATCGGGACTTCATTCCTAAATACCGCCTCGGTCCATTTGTCAGAGAGCAACAAAACTTTTTTAAACCGAGCGCGTGTGTATCGCTCTCTTACCAAGCTACAGGCACGGACGATCGCAAGACGATCACAACAAGACGATATCGGATGGCAAGGCTGAAAATCGCGATACTCCGGCCTTGGCACGCACCAGTAGCTTACACACACACACACTGCATATTCCTCCGAATCTAGCTTGTACATCTGATGGCGGGGGTGCCGCATTGTCATTATACGGCTGACTTGCAATTGTACAGAGAGCAGAGGTCGCCGCTGACCCGAATCCTGCTCGCGGCGCTCGTCCGTAGAGCTCGCTCGGCGCGGAGGCAAAAAGCTCGCGCGCAGCCTAATCGCTTGCGAGCGATCGGTTTCTTTTGACGTTTCTTCGCGGCTACCTTCGCGCTCCTTTTTGTCGCTGTCGCAACGCGCGAGCTCGGAGAGCCGTCGCGGCCACCGCCTTCGATTGTAAAAATGATCCGAACAATCGAGTGATCGATCGGATATTGCACGAGTGACGTTTATCGCGCGCGCGAGCGCGAGCTCTACGTAGGGAAAGTGAAATCACGCGGCGCTCTTTTTTTTTTATCAACTCGGCGTTCGCCGTGTACTTGACTGGAATTCGAAGTAGGTTTCATTGTAGCCGATACACGCGCTCTATGTATACGCTGCGCTATTGTTGCGGGCACGCGAGCGACCGGTAATTTCAGCGTTCGTAATGTAGATCATACTGACGTAACGATCTGCGAGTTACGATTTACAAGTTCTTCTAAAATCGTTATGAAAGGTGGCTTACTACGTACGCTGCTCTGCTCTCCTGGCGGAATTCTTCAATAAAGATCGAGATGTAATTGCGCTGCCACATTTGCTTTTATCGCTATTGACTGATGGTTCTCTCAGACTCGCGGCAGCTGCCTATTTATTGTTTTGAATATAAGAATGCACACGTATATACATATAAACTATAAATAATAACCTTTAGGAGGCCGAATCAAATGTAAATCGAAAAGCCGCTCGTTATAAATCGCCGCGCGCGCAGGGCGTGTATGCAAGACTCTCTTTCTCTCTCGATTGCCCATAGGTAGCGTTATTAATTGTTATCGAATGATCTATTAAACCGATCGATATTTCATGCACGTATAATAACGCAAGAGCGCGTAATATAACGTACAAATGGCCGGCCGCCAATCGTGTAGCCTATGCCGCGACTCGACCTTGTCAAAGCTTCTACAATCCTTCTCTCTCTCTCTCTCGCTCTGTGGCAGAGAGGCCGAGCTCAACCTAAATTATTCCGCATTCCTTTGTATATATCGATTCGTTACCCAATATCGATGTCATTCCTCTGGATACTCCTCGCGTCGCCGATCGTCCGAGGAGCGCGCGGCCCACTCGCTTTTGAAATCTGGATCGAAAAGTGTGGAACGAGGACCACCTTAGCCTCCAGCTAGCTATCCTTTAACACCGATGCATACGAGAGCCGCGCGTGTAGCGCTGGCTTTAAGGATGATTAAGATGATGCTGACCGCTTCTCAATACAGACTTTCAAGGCCGATCTTGAGCTTCGAAAAGCAACTTCTTTTTTTATCGACCGATCTAGATTGCACGCTGATAAGTGCGGGCTGTGCCATTGCTCGCCGGCTGCGCTAAGCGTTTTTCAATGTAGTGATTGATAATACAATGCAAGATGGATCTATTAATCTAGGGGATTAGCATACTTGACAAAAAATGATGGCTCCATTCTGGCATTCTTTTCTCGAAGCTAGAGAGGATGGCTTTTAGTTGAAGATTTTTTAGAGTCAAGCTCTTGAATGTCTGTCAGTTTAATTTTATATTGAATTGGTGCCAATTTTTTTCGCCGATAACTTTTCATCTACCTACATTTTTAATATTAATAGCCGTTTATATTCAAGTAACGATTTCTCAACGACACACATTACGCAGAAAAAAGGCCCCTCAATAACTCATAAACTCAATTACTCAATCCGACCGAATCAAAGTCAGCGCTGATCTAATAACCGAAACTATGAATTCTAATCGACATTGTTAATTCGCACAGATGCATACATCGATATCCTTGTCGCGTTCCGGTCTAAATCTGTCGGAGGAAAATTTTTCCCCATCCACTCCTAGCGAGTATTAGACGCGTATTAAACGTCGAGCGAGTCCGCGGGATATTGAAAGCGCCGTGTATATATGTGTAAGCGCGCGATAAAATAGGCGTCTCTCTCGTCTGCAACGCGAACACTCGATGCAATTACCGATATCGAGCTGGAGTTGCCATTGCGTATACACAGATGAGTGAGTGCGTTATATAGGATGTAGACAGGCCATAAAGTTGCCGGCTACTCAGATCATAATCGCGGAAAATCTCTCGGCTTTACGCTCTTACACATACATCGGCGCGATTTTTTATCTTTACACCTTGTAACGCGTTTCGACGCTCGGCTCTCTCGATATATAAGCGGCACGCGAAATCTGGATTATATTCGTGTAACAGGTACGTGCCTATAAGCTGTTGAGCCTGTAGCACAGCTGTACTATACGTGTTCCGTACTTTTCCTTATTTTCGTATGATTAATGATTTTTTAATTCAGACCCGCTCAGCTCTCACGAGGATCGTAAGTTTCGGACCGGCTGCGCTTCGGATCATAAATTTACTCTTAATTGAGGTATGGACACTAATTATACCTGATTAATTGTCTCGTGGATTGAGTTATTTTTTTAATTGGAATATAATCATTCGCGTTTGTAATCAGCGCTAATTATGACATTCTTCTTTCGGGTATAAAGCGCTGAAAAATTTATGAAAAAAAGAAATTTTAAAAAGGCGAGCGCGCAGCACTTGAAAGTATAACCAATTTACTCTTGACAATAGAAGAACCACCTCGCGAGCATTTCAGTGCAGCAGAGAGTGCGGCTCTTTGTCTCTTTTACGGCCTTCTTGCCGCCGGTAGCAAGCGGTTACAAAAATCCCGCTCGAAAGAAAATATTCCTAGCTCGGCAGTGCGAGAGCGAGCGGAAAGGCGCTTATTAAATTATTGAAAATCCATAAGGCAATTATTATCCAGTCTGCACACCCACCTCTAGGGTCTTACGCTGGTCGTAAATTCCTCGAAAATTTCGGGCGGCGGCGATATTTGCGAAACCCGCCGGGATAAAAAGATAAGCGAGGGCTAGCTCTGGCGCGCGTAAGTAGAGTAAGGCGCGGTACGTACAGCCAGGTGGTGATCTTGCCGCAGTGGGGCCCGGCGCATAAAGGACGGCGACGAGCCGAGCCGAGCTAGCGCGGCCCTAAATGGCTAAATGGCAGGCTAGTATGCGCGCGCGAACGCTTGCGACACTCTCCGCTCGCCTCCGCGCATTGTCTGAGCTCGGCGGCGCGCTCGTGTGGGTAGGGGCGGTGCTGGATTTTGCGAAGCAGCCGCAGCCGCGGCCTTTCGAAGCCGAGTCCAATTTTCCAAGCGAGCGTTTTAATGCTCTCTTTAACGACGCGGCCGTCGTCTATGTATATGCGCGCGTAATCGCGTTTCAAGTAGCTGGCTCGCGAGAGCGAGTGTAGCGCCTCGTAAAAAGCTGGCCTGCTCGAGAGAGGCTGCCTCTGAGTAGAGTTTAATTTGCCGGTAGGTGTGTAGAACGTCGTTTTCGGTGTTCCCGAGGACGCTGGAATGCCAAAAATTCGGGCGTTATTTCATTTGTGTCGGCGAGTCTCGCCGCTGAGATCGTTAAGCTGCTTTATGAGAATTTTTGACTCTTGTTTACATTTGCATAAATTTTCTGGATCATTGAATGATCTATGTAGGCGTAGCGCGCGGCAGGGTATTATTGTCAAGTCCATATCATTTGAAGTAACTGCGTGCAAATAACAATAAACCAATACAACGCGCCTGGAAATTGAAGCTAAATATTTGTGTTGAAACTCCGAACAATAAGCACACCGTATCTTTAGCCGGATCACTGACGCTAATTGGACCATTTACCTGCGCAGCTACTTTTCAGAGCAGCTTTTGAATCGCCGAAAACTACTTTTCCCAATATCTCAATTACACTCATTGAATGCGCAACCTCCAGCTGATCTAGGTCAAAGGTGCCATTTGCTCCCGAAATAAAAGCATCGCTTTAATTCCCCTTATCCCCTCATTATCTTACCTGCATCATAACCGAGCGCGAGCCGATCGACCAGAGAGAGAGAGAGAGAGCCCTAACAACATCATATCCGCCTATCAGCGAGGCTATCACGGGGGCCCCGCTCGGACTCGAACTGCGCACGCGATCCTCTCGCGTCGCCCGGGGCATCCGTGGCTCTCGTCAACGAAAAAAAAAGTCAAACATAATAACAATCACAAGCCACCGGGCGGAGATAATTGAAGTCGTGTCCCTCCGCTGCGGAGTGTCGTAAGTAGGCCCGGCGATCGCTACTAGCGCTCGTACACATACAAACGTTTAAAAGCCGCTCGCTCTCTGGCCAAAAGGGAGAAAAAGGCTTAAGCGCGGAGAAAGAAAGCGAAAGAGAGTGCGCGCGAGCGGCAGCTCTCGAGAATATATCTCGCTTTGCATTTCGTTTTGTTTTGCGCTCGCGGCTGCTGCAGCGCGCGCACACCTCGCTGCAATTACGGGCCCGTCTCGCTCGCTCGGAGAAACTCGGTCGTACGGAGAGCGGCCGCAGGAAAAAAGGAATAGAGAAAAGAGGAAGCGAGGAGGGAGAGAGCGAGGAGGAAGCTGCCCCGCTGCAAGCGTATTTATATGCCCGCGCGCGGATATATACTCGCGCGTTTATACGCGTTTATTCCCGCGCGTTTAATGAGCTCGCCGATTGATTTGCTCGCTGTGCTGGTGTAAGCTTCTTTATCGTTAGCTTCGAGGAGGCCCTGGCTTGAAGAAGCGCTCGATAATCCTTTATCGCTTTATTATGTTTAATAAGCTCTCTCTTACAATTTGTACTCGAGAGCGAGCGGAGAGTTATATGCGAGGCGAACAAAAGATCGCGTGAAACGTTATTCCCGGAGCTGTGTGTACGCACGATAATTAAGCGATTATTTTATTTGCAGGGAGTCAGTTAGCTTAACACGAAAATTATCAATAAACAACGGGAGCGCAAAATTGCAGGGCCACGTGATTAACACATCAGTGGGTCGATATCAATGAGCGCAGCGCGCGCGTCTTTAATAAACGAGTTAATGCTCAGGGCCGGTTAATAATTGCGGCAAGAGGCGCGACTGACAGCCCGGCCCAGAGAGCTGTATATGGACAGGCGCTGAACGCCCAAGTGTCCGGGGCGATCGGCAATTAAAAAAGTATATGCGTCCCGCTAGTGAAATGACATCGGCGAAAAAGGAGAAAGAAAAGGGGGATAGAGGCGGAAGAGAGCCGCGAGAATTTAATGATTTACGAGCGGTAAATCGAGAAGACACCCTCCGGCCATCCTCGCGAGATCGACCTTCACGCAGCCGCATTGCAAGTGCGTATATATAGCTATCTTCGGACTCGACGCTGCTCTTTTATACGTAGCTCAAACTCGTAAAACTGGAGTTTTCAGCTGGACATTCGGTTTCACTCGAAAAGTTCGATTCTCCTTTTTGCCGTGCGTGTAACACTGCCGTTAAGTCGAAAATCACGCGCGCCAGAATAAACAGAGCTTTTGCGCAGGCAGCTTTCTCAGTACCCGCGCGGTAATAAAGATAACAGTCTCGAAGTGCTAACCGACTCCCATTGACACATTACGTACTTATCGGCCCTTTCACTCTCGGCCCGAGAGCCCGTTTAATAACGAATTCGCGAGCAATTAAAATCCGAATGTCGCTCGTCCAAGTGTCAGGTTCATTGTCGCCTTTGACATTTTTCCGAGCCGCGCGATGCGTATCTTAGCCTTGAATAACGACGCGTCATCGCGAGCGCCCTTCCCTTTCTCCGCGTAATGTCGCAAAGTGCAACTCCTCACTCTGGCGTTTTAACGCGCGCGGCACAGATGCACCCGTTGATTACGCGGGCGCAGGATTTTTCGGACACTCGAGTATATATCCACGAGCGTGTGGAGATCCGGCAGCGGCCCCAAACCGTCAATCGCGAGCGGGCGGGCCATTTTTGGCTGGAACGAGCGTGCCGGGCGTTTATAAGAAAGAGGAGCACTGGCAGGGCGTATATGGCCGTGTTGCGTGATATGTCGCGTGTTCTCCAGATTTTGTAAACACGGAGAATTTAAAAAGAGCAATTTCTCCTGAAATCCGTTCGAGAGTGTCTTTATACTGAAATTCCTCCCGACACGAGAGCTCTTTGATTTTGAATTTCGCACTCAATTAACGAGATTGCAAATTTTAACACGGCTAGGCAAAACCGTCTAGGTCCTTTTAACAGCCCGAGGTTAGCGCTATGGCCACTTACTCCGCTACTATAACGGACTCGCAGTTCGACTCATTAGTTATCAGCTAGGCCGGCGACGTGCGCCCGATAATTCATCGAGCGAGCGCGGCGCCTTTTAATTTACGACGGCCCTAACACAGTCGCATCTATATAGCTCGGGCGGAAAGCTACGGAGAGGTAGAAAACTAGCTCGGTGCGTAATTGAATTTAGCGCGCAGTGCGGAAGGCGCCTCCGGGGAGCTAAAGAGAGCAGCGTAACGACACCCAGAGAGCAAGTAGGAATGCAAATTCGTCCGCTCGCTTTTTTTACCACTCGCGCCGTTTTAACCACTCGCGCTCTCTCTCTGGCTGCTGCGAACACTCCCATTTCCATTTGGCGCCTTACGATCCTTAATTAAGGCTCTCTCTCTCTCTCTTTCTGTCTGATCGACACGTTCAGCACTGCAAGAGTGTACAGGCTCGCTGGCGTTTGTTGTTGCTTGCTACAAGTTTGTGCGTAGAGTTGGCTGTTGTGTTAGCTCGAGAGGGAGAGAGAGAGAGAGCGAAAGTCGGAGGGAGCGTGTTGCATGCGGTAATATAAGTGCGCTTAATTGTTTATTTATGCGCGACTACTGCGCAGCGCTGCGAGGAGCATGAAAAACAGCGCGTGTCAGAGTCGTTGCGGAACGCGCGCCAAATTGCCAGCTCTCCTGGAGATAATTTTTGGGTAATTTTCAGGCCGGCCAGCGGACTTTTTGTTTTTATCCGGCTGTCAAACAAAATTAATCGCAGCCGCGAGTTAGAGATAAAGGAAGAAAGTCGTAAATTAAAGTGAAAAATGCTCGCGGCTCCACCTCTCGAGGCTGATCGTGTCTTGCCGGACCGCGAGCGCGTTGTTATGTATCATAACATACTTTGTAAATCTGAAAAAGTGAAAAGTCATCTCTCCCCGCGCGAGTCAATGGCTTGTGTAACGTCCCTCTCGTGTGTACCGAGTGAATCTTGTACCTTGGTTCTTGCCCGGTGACTTATCGCTTAAATAGCGGGTTATCACTTTAATGCAAAACACTGGCTGATGAAATATAGCCGCGAATTTCGTGAATGAGTTTACACCGTTGTTCTGATAAGTCACTTCTAGACGCTGAAATGCTCGTTGGCCTGATATATGAGCTCTTTTTTAGCATAAAACTTTGTCGTTTCTCATTCCTTTGATTGTACAAACAATTTCAAGTCTTATATATGCTTTTTGCACGTTTATGAATAGAAAATTCATTGGTTATGTTTAATCATTCAAATTTTGTTAGGTCCTACCTAGGCCCTGAAAAAAAATATTTACAATTATATTAATAATAAGAGAACAATATTATTATTAAAAAAGTATCTATTACTTGCCACAAAGAAAAAGGGTTAGAAACCACGGTCCAGCCATACCCAGCATGTAACTACTGAACATAACTATCACCGACGACTCTCTGTTCAAAAGTTTTCTTACAAAATTTCATAATTACAAAAATATATATTACCTCTACAAATGCTATCACCATTATGCTGTACCCTTAATTCCAGGTGAGTTTCACCTGCAATCAACGAAATAAAACCTTTCTCACCTTGACAACAGCCTCGTGCAGAGCTTACAGTCACATCATGCAAAAGCGATAAGTTCATCAATTAAGCCAGCCCCGAGAAAAGTCCGTCGTCAAGTTCATTAAGAAGCGATTAATCCATCGCTCGATTAATTCATTGCGAAAACAATGTCGCGCACGTAGCGCCCCGAGCTCTACCAGCTCGCCGTATCAAAATCAAAGCGCCCGCAAAAACAGACCCAAGCACGCGCCTGTCTCTCTCTCTCTCCTTTCCCCCTCGCGCAAGCGATAAACGTCAGTCCGAACGTTTAACGGGGCCCCATCGCTGGTGGTGTAAGTACACACACGTAGCGTACATACACGGTGCATTGCCAAAGGCACGCGGCCTTTCTATACGTGGGTGGAGTCAAGCGCATACGGACACCTTCCGAGAAGAATGGCTCTGTTTTCCCTCGTCGATTTTCGGCTGAATTCGTCGCGAATAAATAAACGGACGAGTGACGAGCGGAGCAATGGTATAAAGTCGGCCGAAAAGAGGTCAACGATCCGCGCAACGTATCCGTCAACCCTCGAGTGCCTATAAGACTCGCACGAGATAAATACTGCTCTCTTTCTCTTTTCGCGTTGCGCGAGGGACGCGTGCGCAGCCGAAAAACAAGCGAGCGAGGAACGAAACTCCGGCGGTATCTTTTTGCAGCGGAAGAATAACGCAACGATCGAATCGAAGAGAAAACTCGGGGATATTTTTTATCCCCCTTCGCTCGGTTTCTGCTCTCGGCGCGCGCTGTTGGCCCATTGCTCTCTGCGGTTCTTTTCTCTTATTTATTACTTTCGTTGATTTACGAGAGCCGAGCGACTACCGAGCTACTACCGCCGCCGGGATCTCGAATTCTCCGCTCTGTGAGCAAGCGCGCGCGTGACAGAATTATTTCTTCATTGATAAGGCACGAAAAGGATCACCGGCCGACTGACTCGATTGCTGCCGTCGATCGCGCGCCGCCGAATGCATTTGTTCATCAGAGGGGATTTATCGGCCGGGTGAATTAAGTTTTTTTTTTTTTTTTTAAGGATTGTGCAGAGGGAGAGAGAAAGAATGATTTCTTTTTCGTAACGAATTCCTGGGGATACATAGCGTATTTTAATCGAGTGAAATTGCTATCTGTCTTTGATTTCTGCTTTCGTTCTGCATTGAATGAGTCATTGTTCGGATTAATGAAACAATATGTTTAATTTAGACGTCTGCAGAACGACGCTGTTATTTTAATTTCAGCGTTGCGAGTGGATAAAAAATAGCTTTACTATATAAGAAATAAACATTTGTAATTTACGCCATCGTTTACAGCAAGAAACATCGTAAAATTACACAAACATCGACGCGGCTCATTAACTATTACAGGAAAGTAAACGTTTTTTTCCCTCAAATTCATGAATTTCCTCATTCGAAGACGCCGATTTCTCCCGCAGAAGTATCTCCGTTGTCAAAACGAAATTGCCAGCTCCTCTCTCGGCAGTGTCAATAAAAAAAAAGAGGCAGCAGCTAAAAACAAAACGATCCTCGCGCAGCATCTCTATTACCCAGCTTGAAGCCTTTTTTCTCGGCCGCACTTAAAGCCGAACCGACTGCGTACGCACACATGACGAAACTGCAAAAGCTTTAAACATTCATCTCGCTTTCTAGGCTCGTTCGCGCGCGAGTGGCTCGTTCCCATCGCGCTGTAGCATCCGGCGTAATTCAGGCGTAAGTATTCGCGGCACGTGAATGCCTATCCAGTCATCTGCGACGCGGCAGTAACAATTTGCTCGTAGGACGCCGAGCTATCGCCCCCAAGGATGCCCACTATTCTAATTATTAGTAGTACGGAGCCGGTGAAAGAGCGAGAGAGTTGCTAATTCATATACGAGCTTCGCGGAATTTATGAACTGGGAATCACTCGCGATATTAATATTGAATTTGCATAAAATAGGGATTAAGCTAATAGCGGGAAATTTTAATTTAGCCGGAGTGATATTGCGGTAATATTTTAGTGATATTGCGTTTGCAAAATTACCGATTAAGTAGGCTGATAATTAAAAATCATTATAAATTTTAATTTTTCGCCTCAAACTATACGTGTTTTTCTTAAACATCGCGAATCTCTTATTTAAATTCCATTTAGTATCAATTTATTCCAAGTCCTTATTGATCCGAAAGACGAAGGGTACTCAGCTTCTCTCACCTTATCCTCGACTCGTCAAATTTCTCAACCTCGCTTCACTCCAGCATCAGTATATAAAAAGTCGATTTTATCTGTCCCGGCGCAGTTTAGCCGCTCGGAGATTTAGCTTTATTTTATGCGTCGTCGTTAAAAAGCCCGCGCCTGCGCTTCTCTTTGCGGAAAATACGCGCTGCGTAGGTGATAATAGACGTCGAGGCTAACGCACCGATCATCCTTACTGCTCTCATTATTCATCTGCGTTAGCGGACAGGTCCTTGATCCCAAGGCTTTTCCGCGATGAAGAGCAAAGGCTCGTCATTGGACTTGCCAATTGGTCAATTAGCGTTTTCCCAGCTTCGCTCGTTTTTTTACCGCTTTGTTTGCGATGGTAATAATAAAAGCGAGCTGAGCAATTAGCCGAGCGTTGTTTACATTTTCCATTACGAGCCGCGGATAATTGGTCGCATCTCCTCGGCGAGCGAATTGTGTTTTTCTCGGGAAATCGTCTAGTTATTCAAAGAAGCGTCGCCGTGAGAATAACACGTCGGTAAAATGAAAAAAACGACATCGGCTATTAAGAAATATTGAAAAGCATTCGAGAGAGCCAGGTCAGCCGGAGCAGCTCTTTTAATGCGCTCGAGCAGAGGTCAGACGGGGGGTCAGGCCGGATGTCAAGTCGTGGCCGGCCAATGAAGAAATGCACGACCATACGACGTGTCGCCTCATTTTCAACGGTCTCTCTCCCAACCTCTTCCCTCCCGCTATATATAATAATCGAGCGTATCGAGGCAGCTGGCTTTTGTATCCAGGAGGTCTCTTCTCGCTGCCAATAATAATCGGCCTGCCCTTTTGTGTACAAGAGCGCAGAGAGCAGCTCTTCATTGTGCTCCGCCCGGAGTTTCAGCGGTAGCGGCAGCTCCTCGGCTGCATGCACGGCCACGTTTCGCGATTTCTTAATCTTAACGGTGGCTGACACGAGGCCGGGAGGTGAGATCAAGCGGGAGCACAACCTAGATTCGCGCGGGGACGAGTCCCCGGGATTGTGAGCCTCGCTGGCTCGTAGTGCGGATAATAAAGTTGCGCTTTTGCCGAGGAGAGGCTGTATACGAGCTGAGATTTTTATCGGCCGAGATGAGACTTGAATTTTGTTGTCTCCGCAGAGGATTACGGCTCTCTAGTTTCCTCTCCTTTTGCCGGTTCTCGTTTTCTGGGATGGAATGAAGTATATCACGGAGAAGTGAGGTGAAATTGTTCCGCGCCTGGATATTTTGAAAGGAAAATGTAATATTGAAATGCTATTCATCGGCTTTTTACACAATACACTATAACCATACTAATAGAGCTGAATTTTTAAAAATCAGCTGGTGTAAGAGTAAAACAGCGCGGGAGAAAGAGCGCGCGCGGCAGTCTGTATATTTATGATTTCCTCAAAGTTTAAGAGCGTTTCGTTTATTCCGCGAGATAGCAGCCAGCGCGAGAGCGGAAGAAGTCGAAAGAAGATTTTATGGTTATCTACATAACGAGAACGTTAAAGATTAACGAGGTAATGGACCGCCGCCGCCGCCGCCTCGCGATGTGCCCGGACTTCTCTCTTTCCAAACCGTCGCCCCATCACCTGCGCCGTTTCCGCGAAGAAAGTCGAAACGGGCAGCGCAGCGCTCGAGAAAAAAAGAGCCACGTACATCTCCGCGAGGTAAAAAGAACGCGAGCGGCATTGTTGTCGGGAAGGTGGTTAATGGCCGCAGGAAAACCTCACGTACACTATGGGAGAGCGATCGCGATCGTAAAGTATAGAGCCGCAAGGATGATTTTGAAAATAAGCGCGAGCTCCTGTATTTTTCCTCAAATTTTCGACGAGCCGGCGCTCTTTCGTGTGTGTGCGAGTGGGTTGCGCAAAAAAGCCGTTACCGCGGCTAAAAGCCGGCTCGGAAATTCGGCCTCTCGGGGAAATTTCTTCTCTAGCTTTTAACTGCGCCGCGGAGCGTTCGGCTCGTATTACAGGAGCCAAGCGTCCGCGAGTGAAACTTATTTTTTTTTATCGATGCTTTGTTGGTAAATTGCTTCCTTGAGCTTCGCGCCGCTCAACAATGAAGAGTAAACAGGTTAAACGGCGTAAAATTCAAAAACCGAGAATTTCCGAGATATTTTTAAAACAAAGAACTATTTTTTAAGTAGCCTCGCTTAATAACTCGGACGCCTTTATGTTTTTAAACAACATTGAGATTCTTCTAAAAAAAAGTTGATTCAACAAAACTCGAGCGGCATTAATATAAAATAGTACTTAGAGCGAGCCAGTCTGAAAGTAAAAACGTAAACAAGCATTCGATCAATGAAAGACGTTATCGGGGAAAAATATTGCCTACCGATAGGCCGTTAATACGCAAGCATTCATCACGATTACACTTATCGGCGATCGCTTATTCGCGTATAAAATTTGATTTACAAATAATAACAGCGTATTATCGCGCCGAGTGCCCCGCGCCGAGTCAGGGGCTATCTACATTAAACTGAACAACCGACGCAAAATTAAAACAATACGTAATTACGTGAAGTAATCCGTCCAACGCTCGTCGATCGCGTTTGCGCAGTGTGAAACCGGCTGGTATCGAGATTTTTCGAATTCCCATAGAAAAGAGCGGCACGTTCCCTTTCGATATCGGCGCTCATAAATTGCAGGGGTCGCCGAAGGACTAACCCTGCCTGCGTGAGAACTGGAACGCAGGCACGAGAAGACGCGCGCAGCGACGCCTGCAGACGCCCACGGATTGCGCTCGCACTTCTAACGCACGCGCACCCAGCCTGCTGCGTTAATGACTTGCCTAGCCTGTAAATAGTCTGACGAAACTGGAGACAGGACGACGGGGGGAGATACGGCGCATTTGAAATTCAGTAAATAATCTTGATGAACAGGAAAGAGCGCGCTCGAAATCGAGAGCAGCCGAGGAAAATATCGCGCGAGGGCAATAAGCTACGCCGCGGCGGCAATAAAACGATAATGAATTCCTAATGAACGCGGCGCGCGCATGTTGCTCGCTTAGCTACACAGCTCTGGCGCATGTCTGCATTGTGTCGCTCGCGTTGATACACGCGTGCCCGCAGCGAATGCCGGTAAATTCAGCCTCTGTCTATGGTGCAAGGCGTGGCTGCGCACGCGAAACCAGAGATACGCTCGCCGAGATATCGAAGCTACTCTCCGCCGAGTTTTCGTACTTTTGCACTCTCTCTTTGCGACGCTGAGGATCTTTCTCCGTGCCGCTCACTCTGACTTCCGTTCTCTTCGGACTTTCGGTTTCGCTTTTTTCCGGGACTTCGGTGAGGCAGTGGTTTTAAGGGCGCTATGCTCGCTCCTTTCGAATTGTATCGGGAGAGGGCAAAAAAATAATGGACGCTGCGCTTGTTGTTCGTTTATGCAGCGAGAAATTATACTTGGTAATATTACAGCTTAATCAATTTTGGGGTACGTGCTCGTGTGGACCGGTATTTTTCTTTTTCTCTGTTTTGTTCCGCCGGCCTCTGCGAGCGTTTCATTTTGCTCGCTCTGCAATTATGAAACAAACCTTGGAATTCGGGCGGGGTATTACGCTTAAATGTGTGTCAGTGAAAAATTGAATTTGATAATGCTTAACTTTGTATACTTAAAAATATTCATCTCGCCGTCAGGATGCATTCGAAGCGAGAGGAAAATTGAGTGTTCGCTTGAAGATCGTTTCGTAAATTATTGGCTTTCTCATCATTCTGCGGGTCCGAGAGGTACACACAAAACGGAACGCATCGATCGCATCTCGGGCGCGCTCGAGAGACCCAAAGAGAAGGTGCGGGTCGCGCTGAAGAAAGGCGGCTTTCGTTGCTGTAAATCGCATACCGTTTGCACGTTGCGGAGGAAAAAAAAGGAACAAAGCTGCGGAGATGAAAGTCAAGTACACACGTAGCCACACTCACGGAGCTTTTACATAATGGCGCTCGGCCATCCCTTTCGATCCTTGCTCGCCGACTGCAGCGGCAGAGAAAATCCACGGCAACGCCTCTCTTTCTAACTGTATCCGTAAAATAGTGGCGCGCAGATAGCCGCGGCCGACTCGGCTCTATATGCAGATTTTAGCTTTATTCGCCGCGCGTGCCGAGGTGTACACATACACAGACGAGAATTTTCTCGCTTAGAAATGCCGATAGCGGCCGTACACGCCGCGATATTCCGCGCCTGGCTCGCTCGCTCGCTCGCTCGCTGCTCTTACGAAACGAGCGAGCGAAAGAAGGATCTAACGACGCGCAAGCGAGCTGGCTACATTCTGCTCCAGAATAAACATGAAGTGGACTACGCCCACGTGAAACTTCATCTATCGGGAAAACTTGAGAGCTAGAGGTGAATGTAAGCGGCTGGAGCCGAGAGAACTGATAAAGTACCGAGTGCGCTCCGATGTTGCTTTCGCGGCTTATCGCGAGATTTTCAAGTTTCCGTATAGATCGTGGCTTTTGCAAATTGATTTTTCGAGTCCGGTGTGACGAGCGAGGAAACTACCGGGAGGAAAGGATATGCTTTTTCTTGGCTGATTAGAAATTCGAATTTGCTTAAGCTGAATTGACAGTGGATAGATTAAGAAATTTTCTTAAATGTTTTAGCATGTTATTAAAGTTTTAATGGTTTCAATTTTAATCGGAATCCGTATGAAAAAGGCCCATTGAGGGCCGTTAAACGGTATTAAAATTTATTCCTGGCCATCAAATTTTATGTATATACCCGCAATAAAAGTAATGATATACGAGCTGTAGTTGGGCACAATTAAATGATCATCGACAATGGGCCATCGTTTTTTTAATCGGAACCCTACTTTACAATCGTTATAAAAAAGCAATCAAGTTATCACAGAGAGCGAGCGAGCATATAAACGCCTAAGCTGCAGTGTGCAGCTTAATTACTCGCATAACTCCTGAAAAAGCATTGGTACCGATCCGCTCGCGAATTACAAAAGCCCGGCCAGTTGCTGGAGCGCGCAGCGATCTTATTACCTGCGCGCGGGCCGCTTGTGCGAGAGAGAGAGAGAGAGCTGTATACGTGTTCGCGCAATGAGAAAACTCGATTTCGTGCGCGCGGGAGTCGCTGCACATTAGGTTTAGGGCGAGGCGCTCGTCTTCTCTCCTTTACCTTGTAACTGCAGCCCGGCTGCGCGCTCTCCAGAGCCGAGCGAGTCTCTTCTCTCGTTCCAGTTCTCACGCGCAGCGCGCTCGGCATCTCGCTCTATACGCGCGCCTTGAACTTATGGCGTTTATTATGCATCGTTACGGAATATATCTGCCCTCTCTACCAAAGTGCGCGCGCCATAACTATAAAGTGCAACGCCGCAGCCCTCGCTCTGCAGCTAGCTATACGTTGTTCTATCTCTCTCGCGGCGGGTGTATACTTTCGTTTTTAATCGCCAGCTTGGGAGAACGAGTCTGTGTATGTGTGTTTGCACTTCCCCTTCAGCTTCGCTTTCGTTAATTGCGCGCTCGTTCTCACTGCGCGCATGCATACGTACACATGACTTTTGTAATTCTTGTTTGCTATTCCTTCTCTTCTCGCGCACGCTCGATTGGACTGGCTCAATTTCTGCCGACACACAATTCCATCACGTACCAATTCAAGTGTAAGCGGAGAAGCTGCAACTACGGCTTCTTGTATCTCTTTATTCAGGCGCGATCGGCTATTGTCTTGCATCTGGGTTAATTTCAGACGAAATGTTGGATATTTTTAGATCGTTTTTACGTTAATTTGTGATATTAAACAGCCAATTCTTTTTTTATCGTCCTTAATTTATTGTTAATTGAATGCTATTAGTCTGTGGATATTATTTTTAATCGCTAATTAGACAAGTAGTCTTTATATAGATCATCACTCGTCTACTCGACTCTAATAGCAGAATAGTATCATCCATTAATAATTATTGATGGAACAATAAACGATGGTTAATTATAAGAAAATATTAACCGAACCATTTTTTCTCCTAATTATTCAAACATCTAGTAAATTTTCAATTTGCTTCGACTACAAGAAAAACGATTAGTAAACATTGGCTTTTTATTGCCATTATGATCAGCGCCAACGCAAGAAGTACATCAAAGCTTAAGTACACTCGGTTTCTTTTATTCGCAAATCACACTCGCCGGCTCATTTCCACGCTGGCAGGCAGGCACAACGTCGCCGCGAGAATAATTATCCGCGTCATTAATTAGAAACGCTCGAGGCGCTCTCGGCGCCAATTTATCCAGCTAAATCCAAACTTTATTCTCCATTCATCATCATAATCCATTCATAATTTGCGCAAACGCGAAAAAAATCGCCGCGCGCGCGCGCGCCGAAGAACTCGCCATAAATCACGTGCGCGCGCGCTCGGGTCTCTTTCAGTCGCGCGAGCTTGAAGAATGAAAAAAGCAGCAGCAACACCTTTGCAAAAAGGAGGCGGGTCGTCATTCAAGCTGTCTGCGGCGCGTTGCATTCAATGCAGAATTTGGCGAGAAGGAGCTAGGGAAGGGGGGCTCGAAACACTTGGCGCGCCCGATTAATTTATGCAGAATCTATCGAGCCGTGGGCAACCTTGCGATGCTGTAATCTAAGCCCGCGACAAAGACAGAGTCGATATACGAGGCGTGGGCTCGATCAAAAGACACTTTACAATGCTTTCTTTTCCAGGCCCCCATGTGTTTCTATCGTAATTATCCGTAGGCTCGAATTAGTATACAGGCGCTCGATACTTTCACACGTTCGAGTGGTAGCATCTTGCGGACGTTCATTGTCCATGAATTAGCAATTGGTAAAAGTGTCATTAGGCGACGCTCGAGGATAATGCAAAACTTTTGTATGGATTGCACAACTTATAGTCTAGCCTTTTAAATTACCTTTGCTGTGTAATTGCAAAATATAAATGACTATTTTTCTTAAAGGCACTTATGGTTAATAAAGTAAATTTAAAAAAAATATATTTTAATCTAACAAAAAAAATCCCTACTCATCCCATTCATCAACTAACGCATCGTTGCTTTATTGTAGATTGAAAATTTATTTATAGAATCGAAATGAAAAAGTTTTTTTATGGATTTTAAATTGAAGAATGTACATATAAAATACACAGATGTCTGCCGAGAGGCTTAGGTTACGGTATACAGAAACGCTTGTTAGAATCTTTACAAAAGGCCGTAAATCACTGAAGAATCAATCGGCGGGTGGGAGCTTCAGTGTTTAGCGATTACCGGAGAAATTTTCCCGCCAAGACGCAGAGGAATTGAGACGTCACCTCCGGCATATAGGAACAATGCTGTCGTTAAAAAGAGCAGCTCTCGGTGATGACGAAACAAGAGAAAAGATAATGTCTTGTTGTATCGGGTTTTGTAGGCAGATACGCGATATTTCACACCACGTACATTAAAGCCTCTTTTACACTTGCTTTTATACTTTTGCAACGCACAGGATTTTCAGGCTTGTCTAGCTAAAATCTGCCAATAATTTACAGTTTCCTGTATATTCAAAACTTATTAAGTACAAAAATTAAATTTTTGTTTACTTATAATAATAAATGCAAAATTTATTTAAAAAATAAACAAATTAATATGCTTATATTCAGAGAAAACTCTTTTTCTCCAATTTGTTGTCCTTTGACTGTAAAAAATTGATCTTAAGATATCTCAGCCGGGTACATCGTCTGATTTTATAATAATAATATTATTATCTATATACAGTTTTACTAAACAGATTGTACAGCTCATGGTAGTTGATGACATATCGTCGCTCCTGACGAAAACTAACACTTCTTAAAAATTACGGTTAAATTTGTTATTTGGAACATATGAGAAAATATAAGTTTTAATAGGAGCTAAATACATTAAAGATATATCGATTATATATATCTCTCTATATTATAAAGATATTTCGCTGTCGCCGCCGCCGCCGCCGTGTATACGAATCCAGAATCTTATCTCCAAAACTAGCCGTTATTTGGAGGGATTTTACAATATTTTTCCACTTTTCTGCGTTATTTTTCGACATTTTCACGATATTTTATTCGATTTGACGTTGTTTTCTTGATAT
>UELX01001380.1:0-45189 GCA_900480035.1 Eupelmus urozonus | reverse complement strand
CTTCCATAACTCGAAAATTCACCCCGCTTGCCCTATTAAGTCATTAATAACTTTTGTAAAGGATAGTAAAAGGAACTAAATCTCAAAATTTCAAAAAAAGTTTGAATCATTTCATTTTTTAGAGAACGTCCTTAACAATAAATGGAAATCGAATAAATAGATTTTGCTTTTCATTTTAGAAAAGTTAGTATCACAATTGATCACTTTAACTAAAAGACCTTAATACAATAATAAAATTGAAGTGACTCACTAGCGTATTTTTATCCTTGAGAGACTCAAGACTTAAATTAAGGGTATAATCCGACCCGGAGCTCCCGGACATAATTTGACGCGAGTCCGGGCAGGAGTCGTGCATCTTTGAATCCTGCTGTTGTTGTTGCTGTTGCTGAAGAGTCTCAACGATGGTCATGAGAGTGCTTTCTGAAGCTGAGGTGTAAGAGTCATCGGCGAGACTGACTTCGTCTCCGTCGTCTGCGTCGGTAATTACTTCTACGCTCTCCGGCGACGTCAAGCTCGTAGATGAAGCGCACATATCCCGAATGCGCGAGGTGTTTAAACTTGTCCTGGAGGTCGCCTGCTGCGAGCCCTCTAAAGTACTCGTCGAACTTTTTATGTCTTCTGAAATATTTGGTGAATTATTTAGTATTTTTATTTTATTCTATGGATTTTATTCATTGGAATAAAAGTTAATTAGAACATGACATTGTAAACATTTATTTCACAATCATTTGATAAAATTAATTAAATACAGATACACTAATCAATTTTATTACATAGGAATGTTGTTTTAAGATTTTGGATTTAAAACTTTTTTTAATGTTGACAGTACCTCCATCGATAGAAGACTCATTGAAGTAAGAAATATCCATTGCAGTGTCCCCTGGAGTAGGAGTAATGGATGATTCAAAAAGTTTTTCATCCATTGGTGACATAAAAGGACTTTCATCGCTCTTCCAATCTCCTATAACTTCCACTGAACTAGGAGAAGTCACTAAACTATCAGGCAATACTTCTACAGAATCAGAATTCACTTTTTGACCGACTGAAGCACTTAATGAGTTCACATCTGAATCTGGACTATTGGTACAATCCGTATTAGTACCTGATAAAACTTCAACACTTTCTGAGCTTTTTTTATCACTTTCTGCTGAAAGCACAGATAAACGATTTAAAGAGTGACTAGTAGCATTGTGTTCTTTTTTCCTTGTAACTACAATGGTCTTTTTGTTAGATTCGCTGGACTCTAGGATGCTTGGTCTGCTGTCTTCATAGGACTTGGCACTTGTGCTAGTATCATCAGTTTTATTGGATGGTTCTTGAGATTTTGATAAACTACTTTGCTTCCCTGAAACATTTTCACTTGAAGATGCTGTAAAAAATATTTTAACAATTTATTCAAATTGCAATTTATCAAAATTATTTTTAAAAATCAACAATTATAGAAAATATTATAAATAAAATAAAGTCTTTATTCATAACACATATTTAATAAAAAATAACTGACCTTCACTTATAAATTCTTCGGAACTCTCAGATTTAGAAGTAATAGATGATAAATCTGGATCTGTTGTTGACTGAACAATGGCACTATCTAATACATTCTTATTTCCTGTTCTGTCTGATAAGCTTTCAGGAACTGATTTTGAAGAAACAAGAGAGGACTGAAGCTTGTCGACATTCTCTGTAGAGTCCTTAAAGGACTCTGGACGTTTTGCAGCTAAAGCAGTCATGTCATCCTTTGGATTTTCAAAAAATGATCCTGTAAAACTACCCCAAATACTGGAACTCATTTGTTTCTGACTAGTACTTGACTCTTTCTGTTTACTGTCTTCCCCTTCTTTAACACCCCATGTCTCAAAGAAATCTGATGAACTTCCCCCTGGCTGCGTAATTTGTTGCTTCTGTTCTTCATCTTTGATATCTAAGGCCTTGTCTATGGTTTTCTGCGCTTCTTTCAGCGCCGTCTTGGCCAAGCTGGCAAACCCCGAAGTGTCGAACCAACTCATCCTTCCTCATATCTATGCAGAACACCGCAAAATATATACAAATCAGAGATAAACAAATATTTTGAAAAGATAGATAAAAAAATAAAAATTTATCAAAATAAACAAAAGATTTTTTGCACAACAAACTTCAAGGTTAGGTCTCCCAACTAACCCAGAACACTCCAAAAACACAAGCCTTCAGTAGAAAAAACGAAATAATCAAACTCACCTCGCAGCTGGGACATCCGTCGAAGTTCCAGAAGAAGAGCGCAAAAAAGCAATCAGCCGACCAAGTCGCACCTGTGCTGCTCATCCCCCGCCAGTGGAGCTCGGACTTGCCATTTTCCGAGGCAGGAAAATCACGTAGCTAGCTCGGATCGTCGCCTCGACATGTTCAGGATGGGCGGAGGCTGAGGTCCGGAGCAAGATGAGAGACAACTGCGCGACGAGGACGAAATTCTTGAGCCTAGCAGTCGACGCAATTCTATCGCAGACCATAGAGAGGCACGGCCTCCTTTTGTTGACGTTGCACGAACCTAACCTTAGAGTTGGGTTGCGAAGGAGGATAGCTTACGTGGTTTATGGTTGATACGATGACTTTTGATATTGTAATCTTTATTGCTGGTTTGATTTTTTTGAATATTCAATTGATTTTTGTTGAAAGATATTTAAAAAAATTTCGAAAAATTCATAGCGTTACCGACGAGTGACCTACTTTATCTACACGCGATCAGATCTCGTCGACAGCTGGTACGCGACGCAGTCTCGCTTTTACTAGCGATCGGTTAACACCACAAGGTTGTAAAAATATTAATTCAACAATTTTTAAAATTTAAAAAAAGTTAGTCTCCAAGCGTTCGAAAAATTTACCATTTCCCATCGCGCTCGTGCCATTCTCAAAAACCCTTGCCAAAAAAAGCAAGAAATCCATTTTGAAAATCGCAAAAAACGTCAATCCGATTTTCTCTTTTCAAACATTATCGCCTCCTCGTCAAAATCCAGCCGAAAATCGAGCAGTCGACAAAGACGTTAACCAGCGATCCTCCTTGGCGTGACACATTTTCCGTGGCACTTTGAAGACGAACACTTCTGGCCTTATTCCCAACGGCTCCAGTGGCGCAATTGGTTAGCGCACGGTACTTATAAGACAGTGTTCGTGAGCAATGCCGGGGTTGTGAGTTCGAGCCTCACCTGGAGCATTTTTTTTATGCCCAAGAATTTTTGCAGGCGCGCGTATCCTGATGCTTTTTTCACGCATTTTTCCTGGAATTCGGTTACAAGCGCGATTTTCGGAAGTCGAACGGTTGACTTTAAGGACTGATTTACGCGGGTTTATGCGAGTTGTTGTAGGTTTTTATGAAGGGTGGGTTTGTTTATCGGATGTGCTGTTGTTGTTGGATGATTATTTGTTAACGGATTTATGTGATTTGTGATGTATTTGAATTAACGGTTTTTCTAGACTAGAATTTCGACGTCTTGAAGATGCAACTGGCGCCGTGGGGTAGCAACATTAGATGATCGAGGATAAAGTAAGATATTTTAAAAAGTTTTAATTATGAAAAATTAATTTTATTATTCAAAAAATAAACAAGTTTAGTTCAAGTGTATTTATTTTTTATGTCTAAAAATTTAAATCCATTAGAATTTCATTAAAACTCAGTAAATGTACTTACCTGACAGAGAATAAGAAGTTGAGTATTTGTTTTATTTTTAATAAAAAAATTGGATGCTAATAAATTTAAATAGGCGTTCGTCTGAACACATTTTATTTTTTTTTATTTATAGACTATTGTATATTAAATTAAATATCGAAATGCGTGATATTTGTTGTATGTAGTAATGACATTTGATAGGTAAGTGTTTGGGGAGAAAAAACGTTATTATTATTGATATATACATATACCAACAAATCTAAAAGAATCTAATTACATTTAACATATGAAAAAATATCAATTAAAATAATTTGTTTACTTTTACTTTATTAAAATGTTTTGTTTTTAACTGTGATTACCAAAACAATGTGAAAGTAAATATTATTTAATGAAAGTCAATGTGGTCAATGTGGTCTTAAAAACTTTGTATAGACAAGGCTTTGATACTAAATTAAATGAAAATAGATGTAATTTAAGAAGTTTACGCTTAAAGTATATAAAACAGAAGTATTTATTACAAAGCAAGCTCTGGTTTTGTAATTGCAATAAATTAAAAAAAAAAATATAAAAGCAATTTTTAAAAAATATTCTAGCTATTAAAATTGGTCAGATGTATAAGCGAATTGATTAAAATTATCGTTAATTGCATAAATTCGGATTAATTCAAACGTTAAACTTCGAAATTGTGACTTTGATTGGCAGATACAGATCATTTAATTAAAGTCGCTTTGGGAATTTCAAATATCGATATTAATTTTCAAATACGCCAATATTCAAAAATTTTAAAGAAACTTTTCAACCAAAAAGAAAATTCCAATCTCAATATACCCTCCCAGCGCCAGCGCATCTTAAAATTGCAATCGAAAAAAGTATCTCACGAATCCCAAAATTCGCCCTCGAGCAAACACCCGGCGTTATATTTATTTATTTTTTTTTTTATTTCTCGCACAGTGTATATGTTCAACAGCGCGTGAAAAGCCCCGATACACACACGCCCGCTCTTAAAATGATTTTTCCATTCGATAATGTTAGCGAGCTCGCGTGAAGTGCTCTTTGGTGCCGTGAGCGTCTGTCAACAGTATAACATCGACGCGCCGCCGAGCGCGGGATGAGAGAGATCGGAGCACGAATTTTCATGCCAGTTTTCACGCTGCACTTTGAAAACTCGTCTTTTTAAAATAAATTGATAATGCCCCGTGCTGCCACTGAATCGCGCGCTCGAGATAAACATTTATGTGCCTTATTTGGCTGTTTGATAAAGTTTATTGATGTTTTGCAGAAAATATCGTCGGTTAAATGTTTTTATTTGAAGGCGTTATTTTAAATTAAGTTACGACGTAATTGTGTTTACGGTTTTATGTTGGGTTGTATTTATTGTTATTGTTGAATAATAAAATGTTATCATAATTTATATGATGAAATAAATTTTAAAATTTAATGCATTATAATAAAATTTTATTGATGTTCTCGAATTAAGTGTTCAGGTTCAATTTAAGTTAAATTTAATAGAACATTTTTGATATTAGAATTTTCTGGAATATCCAATATATTTTTGCAAAAATTACTACCTGGAATTATTTGAGATGCTTTTTCAGTTCCAGACGTGTACTACACCTACTAGAAACTATTTAAAACGAAAAAAGTCTGAGGCCTTTTAAAAATATTTGTTTTTTCGCGTAAGATGAGTTTTCAGTAAGAAATTACCTGTATGCAAGATTTTTTTGCAAATTGAGAATAAATTTTTTATGTAATTACTTTTGATTATCTTGTAAGGATTGAATGCCGAATAGTAAGTACTTCATGACACTAATTTTAATCACTATTTCAAGAAATAAAACAATTTCAAAAATTATTTTGTATATAAAAAAATTTCTTGTATAGAGATATGAATAAAATAAGCGTCTGTTTCTTATTATTTTTTTATAGTATTAGTGCTTAAATTTTTCGTTATATTATGTACAATTAGATTGATATATTATCGCTGTAATCGAAAAATGTTTGATTGCAGATATCTTTGAAAGTTTTGATAAATTCTTTCCTACTTATTACAGCTTAAATTATTAGTCTTTAAACAATTTTTTTACCGTGCTTATGAATCGATATTTTCATATAAATACATACTAGAGACAAGTTACAATATGGTATTCATAAAAAAATGATAGCTCTACTCATCAAAGTAATTTATAAACCGCTAGACTTTAAAAATGCATGTTACTACTATACATTTTTAGTTTTAGCAAAAACGGTAATTGTCAATTATTTAAAAAATTATCTATGAAAGACATAATAAATAGCCAAATTTTAAAATATTAAATACTGAAAATTTTAAGTTATTTGAGTGAAAAAAAGTAACTAATGTAACGCAGTAAATAACATTAATATTTACTTTTATTACAATATTAACTATTTGTATTATATTTAAATTATTTAATTTTAGTCTGTTTAACCCTTTCAGTAACAGTGGGACCACTACGGTCTTACCTCAATAATTACCACTTTTAATCTCTTGTATCCAACCAAATTATTTGCAAATCGATACCCAGGGTTTTCAAGATTATAAATGTATGACAGAAAGGGTTAACAAAAATATGATCAGTTTTGAATAACTATATTTATTTAATATATTGGTATTTATAAAAATAATTATTTGTTTATGAAACTTAAAATGTAAAACAAACTCAGAAAATATCTATAAAATTAAATTTTATTTTTAATAATACTTTTGCAAAATTCCAGATTAATTTAAGGTTACGATTTTGAAAAATATTTTAACTAATAATAAATTCTAGTTTTACATTTAAGAATATCTAAATATATACAAAATAAGTATACTTTTAATGAATATATCTTAAAATTTAAAAAAAAATTAATCTGAAATTTTACAAGAATCATCTTTTAAGGTAAGAACTTATTTTTCTCAAAATTATTTTATTTTATAAATTTTATAATCAAAAAAAAGGTTGTATATTTTACAATACAACCTTTTTCAAACGATGTATAGCACATGCACTAACTTTGTTTATACTTACACAATTGTGTATTTATTATTATTTCATAAGCTGAGCGCCATAGCTCCTACTATTACGGAGCCATTAAGACATTAAGCTATTAGATTCATTCTGAAACTAATGTCATTAAAAACCTGGAAAAACAAAACCGCCTAATTTTCAGAATAAATGCTTCTATCTACACGGTTTGAAACATTTTTTTAGATTTATAATCAGTTTATGGTTTTTAGCGTGATTGTATTAGTTGAGCATCCTAACTATATAGTACATAGATATATAGACTATATAGATATCTTTTACAGAACTAATGAACCCATTAGATTTATTATAAATCTAATAACCTTAACGAAATCTAGGAAATACACGAGAGCTTACGATCGTACGACTTCGTCATCAACTTAGCGATGACTTATCATTTTAAATTTTAAAAATTAAAACAAAAATAAAATTTGTCCATATTCTCCATAACAAAGAGAATTTCGCATCATAAAAAGTTTGGCTGAAAAACGAATTATACGTTTAATAGTTTAACGTGTACCTTCCGATTATTTTCTATAATTTTAATAATTTTTATTTCAATTATCTATTATAATAAATGTTACTTCGTAATAGTTAAAAATATTTCTTCTTAAAATGAATCTTACAAATAAATTAGGAATCGTAATAAGGAACTTTCAAAGAAGGTTTGAATTGTAAGTATACTTTACATTAATTAATAGATAAATAAAATTTGAAGTTGCGAAGATAAATCACAAGTATACATAGCTACAGCTATAAAGTATTTTAGCAAATGGTTTATAAAATTAAAGTAGAAATATATATAAAAAATAATATTTTTATTTAAAAAAAGAAAATTATTAAATGCATAAAAATTGAATTGAATTAAACCTACCAAATAATGATTGTAAAATTTAAATAAAATCTACTGACTATCTTTTTTCACCTATTTATTATTAGTATTATTAGTACTATTATCCAACGTGGGTGCTTTTAAAATAATATAAGTAAAATAATTTTCATAAATATACATCACGAATCCTAAAAGGTCACTTCATTGTATTTTGCTACAAATCCGGAAATCAAAATTCGTGGAACTTAAAATAAGTTGGAATGCCTAAATAATTTAAGTATACTTTTCATGCTAATTAATGAAAACTAAAAATCCATTTCACACTAAAGATATACATTTAATTTATTTAATTTATACTCCACTTTAAAACTTCGAAGAACCCGAAATACGTATTGATCGTAAACTTTGCGATGACGTCATTATTACATAAGCTTTTTACCGATTCAACTATTCTTGAATATACTCGTATGCTTTAATCTAAAAAACTCTATAATAAATCAATAAAATAATTAACTTTAATATTGTTTAATAAATTCGTAGATCAATATCAAAATCAACGCTTAAAAAAAAATTTCAAAATTGCATAAAAAATTGTTTAAACTTTATTTTAATTAGATATTTTAAAATTCGTGATCGTGTTCAATAAATAATAGATCGACTAAGCGTGTATTTAGGCTGCTCGAGTGCTGTGGGGCAATAAAGAGCATTTTTTCAACTGCTCCAGTGGCGCAATTGGTTAGCGCACGGTACTTATAAGACAGTGTTTCGTGTGAGCAATGCCGGGGTTGTGAGTTCGAGCCTCACCTGGAGCATTTTTTTTAAATCTTATTTTCGGATCCGCGATATCACAGAGATGTCACAACTTCCGTTCTCATCAAGTTCAGTGAAAATAAACAACTAGCTTTGAGTTCTTTATAATTTTTTTGTTTCATTTGCAATTTTTTTTATTTTTTTGTTAATAAAAGTTGATAGTATTTTTGTTGTTGATAAATAATATTATACAGCTATGATGCCTATAATTTTTATGAATATAGTAAAATTCTTAAAGAATTTAACCACATAAATATATTTTTTAATTACCTGAAAATTCAAAAATAATATAGACATAACTATAACACATCTAAAGCTATAAAAAAATTACAGTACAAAACTTTTGTTAATAATTTAATACATTGGTTATTTTCTTATAAAGATCACTTGTTGTTTTATACAAATTGTTTAACTTCTGTATACCTTCGTGAACTACATATCAATTTGGAAATTTGTTTTCTCGTTGAATGTAAAACTTACATAGAATGAAAGCACATGATAGAGTACCGCTCAAAAGTATGAGCATATCTTATAAAATAAGATAAACTTTAAGATTCGCAAATTTTGAAGTACTCTATTATTTTTTTATACAATATTTATTTAAATATTTTAAACAGAATAAAATAGAAGATTTTTAGTAATAAATAATAGTAATAATAATATTTAAGGCTACACATTAGAAATAATTAAACTTAATGCGTTAACATTTTACAAGTAATCTTAAAATACTATATTTTTCAGTTAAAAAAGAGTTTTTGATTTTTTAAATTTGAGTTCATGTAACACAATGTTATTGGAATGTATTTAACAATTCCTCTTGCGCATAACAAATAATTTATTGTGTGGTTATAAATCATCTTTGCATACATTGAATTCAATAAAATCATCATTAAAAATTAATAAAAATAATATGCAAATTATATATTTCCATACAAATAAAAACCTTAATCTTCTTACTAAAAATAAGTGTAATACGCAATTATAAGCAGTGTATTGTTTATTTTTTATATGCGTTAGAATTTTAAGCATACATAAAATACAGTTTGATTCTGGAAATATGGAGTACTGCAATTTACTTAACACTAATCATTTTTTTTTCTTCAAAATTCGTAACTTACTGCGAATTCAAAATTCCAAAAGCTATAAATTTCGTTTAAACATGGCTAACGCATTTTAAAGTTTCGCCTGACTCTGCTACCTGTCTCGTAAATATACGTCAAATACTTCACGACCGGAGGCACAGTTCAATATTAGAAAATAATGTGCTTTCAAAATGTGATGACGATAAATGTTTATATGTCAAATTGTAAATCGACTAATATTTTTTTACCTACTTATTATTAGCTTTTAATTTAGCGAAAATATATGGCATACATTTTGAAAAAATAGAGAGTTCTAGGCTGTTAGAATAACGAAATTTTAAAACAACTTTACAATTCTTATCAAGCTACACGATGAAACCGCGTCGACAAAGCTTCTCAACTCTAACAAAAAATACAACTATCAAAAGCCATGTAAAATGGAAATTCTAGATTTTTAGTTCGAAGCCCACACCCTCTTCGAAATAAGCTCGACCAGTTTCCTGTAGAAATAAACAAATTGGAAACTGAGTACTCGTTTAGATCGAAAACTGCGCGCGTGGCTCTGAATTTTCGATACTTGCAAAGTCTTTTGTTTATTCGCGTATACCGTCGAGTGTCCAAAGCAAAGAAAAAAGGACCAGTCCGATAGCTGCAGTTCATGAAATTATCGATGGCGTAGGCGTCGATTTCATGCACCCTTTGCTCGTATATTTCACGCCTTCTTTTCTTTTACTTTTGCTGTACTTTTCGCTTCGGATCGCGTTCACGACCGTGCTAGTTATTCTCGTTCTCTTTTTTCCTTTTCGATAAATGTCGTCGGTATTGAGAGCGTAGATCAATACTGATTAATTTCAAGAAATATAAAAGACGTTTCGCTTTGAGTTTTCAAAGACTAGGCGAGAACAAAGTACAAAATAAATGTAGGTGAGACCAAAGTACAAGAGGAAACCGATGTGTGATCGAAATGCAGAAATATTAAGCACCGTATTATTTTTAACTGTTAAAAATACAAATTTTATTGTATCAATTAGAACTGTTTTTCATAGTCCTAAATTCTTTATTAATAATCCATCTCTATCATTATCAAAGTTAATCACAATTTTAATAACAGATCACAATGATTAAAATGTATACACAGAAATTAAAATATCGTATAAATAACGTACAAAATATCGAATAACTTAAAAAATAGTTTTATTTGGCAAGGGGTAATATATGTTATTTAAAAATGAAACCTAGAAAATTTAATTTATAATATATTTATAATTATAAAATTTAGTTAATATAAAGAAATTATTTGGTTATACAAAGTTTTAGATTTTTATCTAAAATATAACTCAATTAGTTTACATCATTTTTCTTAAAATTATTACTGAATTATATTTTAATAAAATTTATATATTTTCTTTTTATCAACGTTTAAAATAATATAATCGATCACAGAAAATATTATTTTGGTTTTATGTGTAATTTTATAGTAAATTATACTTTATTCAGAAGTATATTTAAAATATATTTCCACATTTCAAGAGTCGAACGATATTTCTACATCAGCCTTATCTTTATCTATTTAGCTTTAATTGTGTACGCTATCGCAGTACCGTCATAAACCGGAGTATGTACTTTCTATTATTGAAATACCTTGATCGTTATAAATAAAATTCTAGATAAAGAATTTAGTAACACCAAATCATAAAAATGAAAAAAAAATTTTCTATATAAAAAAGTTTTAGTTTTTACAATAAATTATTTAATTTATACCGATCATATGATAACTATTTTGTTAATGCATATATTGCTTATATAATGTGCATATAAATATCAGTCTAATAAATAATAAGGGAGATACAACTTAAAAAAGAATAACTTTTTGCGATACAATGTTGCATTTTGTATATGGTTTTGTAGAAGGAGTTATCAATAATAAGTATTAAAACCTTAGCTCATAATAACAACTTACATGATTATTCCATGGAGAATTGATTTGAACTGATCTAATATAATATTTTCATTGAAAATATTTATCGGAAATCCAGAATATACTTATTATTACTGAAATTGAGAGAATGAATTTCGCGAGAGAGATTGTATCATGCATATTTCTTCTTCGGTTTTACATTAGTTCCGCAAAGAGAATCCAATTTCATAATTCATTTATATTTATATTTATATTTATATGTATTTATATGTATTCACTTATATTTATATGTATTGTTAATGAGCTTGGAAACTTTTATACATAAAAATAGTAGTAACAGTATAAAAATCGAAATAAATTTAGTCGAACAAATAGTTGAAGACTCAGTTAGCAAAATGCAACGTATTGCAAACCAATAATTAATTGTTGGTTAATTTTGATGTATTTAATTTTTAATTATGGCTATTTTTAGAAGAAAAAGACTTTTGAAGCTCAGAAACTTATATTTAAGGTATAAAAAATTATATTTCGATTTTAAGTAGATAAGGGATGATTTTGATAAGACATGTCATTTCAGTGAAATATTTTTGCTTTTGGTAAGTTTCGTAACCGTAAACAGAAATTCTTTGAAAATACATGTTACAAATATCTTTTGAAGTATCTACAATCAATATCCTCTATTTCGAACAAATATGTTCGTACGTATGACTGTATGTCTGCATGCACGTATGTGTTCTTGTATTTTTAAATCAAAACTTATGTTTTTATTTTAGACAGGGAATTAAAAAATAATTTTTACGGGTTTCATAACGATTTTTTCATTTTCAGTTATCAGTTTTTCGCATTTTGTAAATGCTATGCATAGAATAATTAAATCTTCTGTAATGCCTCTATTAATATTTCATCATACTGAAATATATTTAATATTATTTAAATAATATCAAATATAAATATAGTATATATAAATAATATTCTAAATTATTATTTTTATAGGCTGAACTTCAAAGGTTTATTTTTTATAAATCAGAAAAAATTGTTAATCTTTTAAATTAAAATACTCGACTTAATTTTCATATCTATTAGAGTTAAAAATCAAAAGTCACTATTAATAATCTTTTGAAAAATTTTCATACTAGGATTAACATCTGCCATTACTTGTACCAGATTTTGGTATTATTACAAAATTACACTGGAAGAAATAATAAATAATTTTCATTTCCATTCATGACCACATTCGCCAGCTGCACAATCCTAACTTGCGATTTCTATTGTCGGCGGCATATATCAGCTCTATACGCGACTCGCTTGAATTCCCTCATCCATGACCATCCGGTATAATTTTGGGAATTAATTATCTACCGATTTAGCAAACTTTAAATTCCTCGAGTAAAATTATTAGGCCACGGGCGGGCTTGCAATAGTTTAAACGGAAAATGACTTTTTCATCACAGCGGACAGAAAGTGTCTCTTTTCTTGCAAGTTCGAAAACTAAAAAGTTGCATTTTCAGCTCACTTTAGATTATACGTAGAATTTAGAAAAAAAAATTTTTTTAATTTACTGCCTTTCTATTATGTAACACATAACCTTTGCTCTGATAGCGTCACTTTTGCTAGGCGAGTTTAGAGTGGGAATCGAAAGTTCGTCTTTAGAAGTAATTAAATTCAGCGAATATAAATTTAACGATGATTTTTTTTTTAACAGATTAAAACTTACAGCAGAACATCTGAGAATTTGCAATTTTTCATTTTTCATTTCTTTAGTTTTTTACTATCTTTTTATTTTTATTTTGCTCTTTGGTATTTCTTCGAAAGTTTCGCATATATATTCAGAATACAAAAATAATATAAAAAACAATGCGTCTATTATTTTTTATTTCTTTTTGTCTCGTAACGATGAGAATAACGCACTCACAAACCATATATTTTTCCGATCAGAAATAAATTCTTAACCTTCTTTTTCCTTGAATAAAATTCAAAAATTCTATAGTAGTGTATCAGCACCAGTATTTTGCTATTTTTCCGCGCCTTATTTATTGTATTTTTTTTTTCTAAAAGAAAACTTTGGAATAGGTGAAAATTTTTGTTAGCAATAATTTATCAAATTTTAATACTATAAGATACAGAAACTACGTATATATAGGTTTTAAAATTGTACGGATATGTGTGTGCACGCATGTGTAGCAAAATACACATCGTTAGTTTTAATTTAGAATGATTTGATAATTTGATTAAAATGATACATCAATTTTGCACATAAAAATTCTGAATTATAAAAAATGAAATTCTAATAATTTTTAATGACCAGATTCTCAGTACTTATATAAAAGGAAGAAGTTCGAGGCAACAATTTCCAATTATTTTAGATATTTGTGTAAAATTCTATTATTCGATCAATTATAAGGAGAATATATGTATTTGTATACTGTATACAGGGTGAGGAAAAAGTATGAGAACCCCGGAAAATCTCAGAGGGTTGGTCATGAACAAAAATTGTTAAGGTTAAGTCTTATATAACTTTCAATGAGGACTCCAGTGATGACCTTGGATTTGACCTTAGACCTCACCTAGTTATATAAGACCTGACCTTAACAATTTTTTTTCATGACCAACCCTCTGAGATTTTCCGGGATTTCCATACTTTTTCCTCACCCTGTATGTATTTGTATATATTTTTGGTGCACCAAATTGGATGGTATTTTGTATACTGTAATTCTTTTCATTTGAAATATAGTAAAATAAATGTATATTTCTTGCTCAATTGAAAATACGTTACAAAGAGCTTTCATTTTATGACCCGTCAGTGTATTGCTGCTTTAAATTATTAGCAGTTACAAGAGTGATAGATATAAATAATTTTTAGGTTTTTTATTTTTCAAATAAAGAAAAAATGAAAACATAAGACATTAAGAATAAATAAATAAGACATGGAATGTTTATTTACAATGCTTTAACATTTAGTATAACAATTAGCAATTCTATGCGTAAATGTGAATTTAGACGTAGTTTTATGAGTTCTGCTACTTAAGAAATTTACAACTTGTGTGGAAGCAAAGCCCTACCAATCAATATACTTTAAATATTGAAAAAAAGTTTCACAAATCAATTCAACAATATAAAGCTACAGTTTGTCGAATACATTCGAGGAGCTACTGGCGGTTTTATAATACAGCTTTTAAATTTGTCCGATAAATGATGCTTTATTTTGCTTATGAATTTCATCAAACTTTTTTCAAAATATTCTTGAATACTTTTCATACGTAATTTTTCATACAAATATTTAAAATGTGTTAAATAATTAAAATGAATGAAAAATTGATGAATCGCAAAAGGATGTACCGAGTTTGTGAGGCGCAATCTAAGTAAGAACTGTCGCACAATTAATATTGTTAAATAAATTATTAAAATTGTCAGTGTATTGCATGCATTCATATATTGTAAAAGTTTCTTCCTTTATTTGAGAGGGTATACTTTAACCGTGAAAGTGATTTGATCCAGTCCGATTAATTAAATTGTCACAGTTGTATTACCAGGATGATCTTTGATATGCAGATTTTAATAGGTGTAAAGAATGAAATTTTATACGGAATTTCATATAGTATTTTTTTTACAATAAAATGGAAATAAAAATGCCAAGATATCGAACTTGTTGCATGAATAACTGTTCTCAAAACCTAATGGTTATATGTATACTAAGCTTTATCGCTTTAAGGCTTATATGTACATACATGTATAAAAAATATTAATTCCAACAGGTGTATAATATTTATGCACAAGTTCGAAGCCTATTAAATATTGTCATTTAATAACAATATATCAAGTGAATTAAAATACATTTATTTTTACAATAATTAATCGACTAAAGAAAAATAAATTCCTAAGAACGTTTATTGCGTTTTATTTATAAACAATAAATCTTCATTGTTCAATTTCACATTTCAAAAGTTATATTTTATATATGAAAAAAGAATTGAAAAATAAATTGATAGCTTTACACCTGAGTTTGTTAAAAAGCAATTGCATGCACCAAAGTAACATTTTATAGTGTGTCTGAAATAGTACTATATAATTAAACTTTAAGACAATTATTAATTTTTTTTTATAATAAATAAAAATTATTGATGATTTTATCAGCAATCAGGCAAAGCACTATTTATCAGCATATCAGGAATTTACTAATTTCAAGCATAATTTCCACATCTTTAATTATATGTTATCTTCATATATGTATGTGTATATATATTAAGTTATGCTTGCTATCTCACACACAATTAAAAAACTCATATAGTCTGTCAACACTTTTAGTTCTTTATTGAATTGTCTGTTAAATTATATCAGACAAAAATATGTCGATTTAACAGACATTTTATTTGCTAATTATAAGAGCCATTGCGTAAATCGATATACAATTAACAAACATACGTTGTTTTTAACATATTTTATTAATTAAGTTTTCTAACGAGGTACCGTTAGAATGCTGAAGACTTTCTAAAGTATTATTATTAAATTAAAGTAAATAATAAATTATAAAAAAAATAGCTTAATATAGTAAGAAAATCTATTAGCTAACTTTTCTCCTGGTTAGGCCTAATTCTTTATTGAGCATACGGACATTTTGCGATTGCAATAACATGCGGCATAATTTATGAGATTAATTATCTGCTCTATCAATTGATGCATAAATTTCTCACGCGAAATTTTCGGGCTACACGCGTTCACTAAAGTTTGAACATAAAATCACTTTTGCGCTTGCCGCGATACAGTTGGGTGACTATTTTGGGAGTTGAGAGGATGGATCGAAAGTTTAGTTAAAATATGCTCAAATCGGATGAGTTCAACTTTGATGTTCAGTTCCTTTGAGCGAGCTAAAACTTATCTAAGAATAATTACTCTAGGAATAATCTATGATACATCTTAATAGATATAATTACTAAAATTATAGTTGCACACAGACACGAATATATTTTATAGTATCTGAAACTACAAAAATAATAATAAATTTCATAATTGAAGAGCTATGAAATAAAATATTGTACATACCTGTACAATATATTTGTAATCTTTTTTGACAGGTCATATAGATACTATAAAGAATATTAGATTTAATTAGTGTAAAAAAGCTCAATTTTATTTACTAGGTGAGAGTCTTCTTGAAATTGTTAATTATATTATAAAAACTATATACTTAAGTAATTTTTTTTTAGCCAAGGTGTTTTTTCAAACTTACATGAATATTTCAAGATTTAGCTCTTTGGCTAGTGTATCTTAAAGTGCTTTATTTTAATTTTTCGTTTGTACATAATTCGAAATTGCGATGTACGTAATAAAAATGACATTTACCAAGTTTCAAAGAAATAAAAACATTTCGTTTCTTCGGTTACTTCAAAACGTAAAAACTAAGATTATACCATTATTCTCGGCGCTATTGTCCCTTTTTTATGCGTTAATAAAAACAGCAGACAGAAAAAATATGGAAAAATGTATGCCATGAGCATATATGTTCCCGTCTCTCATATCCTGCGTTCGCGTCATCGGATTTGTAATTAAAATAAACAGAGCTTCTACATTATTCCTATATCGTATGCACACTCTCAACTCCGCAAGTCTCTCGTATACATTTACGATGTATGTACTGTCGTAAGCAGTTTATTCTTCTTCATATACCATTTTAAATATCGCATAGATAGGGGTATTTTTCAGATGAATATTTCTTTAGAAAAGTTAAAGCGGATTCATGCTTTTTTTTATAATACAAAAATAATTTTAAAAGTATTAATGAAGAACAATATGAATGTTTAAACGGAAATAATAAATAATTAGATTAGAAAATATAAAAAATTTATATTAGTAATTATTTACGTTCTTTTCGGTGGTTTAACATTTTATTTACATTACTTCTAATTGGCAACTAAATTTTTTGACACAAAATTGCGGCTAGCCGTGCTTTTTTTTCGTTAACATAAAATAAGGCCTTTGCCTTTTTTACGCTTCTGTGTATATAAAATTAAAAAATCATATTACCTTACGGCATTTTAATATTTTTCCGGCCTTTCTTTTGGCGCAGTTTTTATGAAGGCGTGGAAAAAGTAAATGGGAATATTCGCCGTATATGTATATTTTTGTTGGAGGAATTTTGAAGTGTAAATTTAGAACACAGATTTTTTTGTTTTACATTTTTATTTGTACATTTTAAGTTTATTTTAATGAACGTGAATTTTCATTTTCAAATGTTTTCAATTCACGGCAGAATAAATAAAGGCAATTTGTAAATCTGAAAATATCCTGTATTTATTTCAAAAATAAATAAGAGTCCGATATTATTTTGCGCGGAGTATAAAACTATTGCCACCTAAAATTCGAATACAATTTTTTTAACTTAAATTTAACAGACCATAACTATATTTTAACGTAACTATTTATAAACAAAAATGATTGCAGCTTTTTTAAACCTTTCAAATATTTTCACTCATTGCCGCAGTGTAAATAGAAGTTGCTCTTTGAACTACAACTTTACGTCAGCTAGTACCTGAAACTTTCCTAGAATTCCCAAATATCCCCATGTACATAAAAAATGCACTTACATTCACTGTTTATTCTCTTTCGCTGTTCGGAATTTGAACGCAACTCCAAACCAGATTTCCGAAAAAAATTCTTGCGTTCAATCTTCTTCGACCTACCGAATTCCTACTCACCATTTCCTTTTTATAACGAATTTCGTTGGCGCATCGGATCTGACTTGGAACCTGGCGGGCATACCGTCCCCGAGGCCGTAAATATACATTTCCGTAAATTTATATTTTCCATCTCGCTGATCACACGCGACCGTTTTCCATTTGAAAATCCTTTCCTCTCTTCCAGCCCTAATTCCCTAAAAAATAAAGCCCATCGATCATGACCCGTGAATGTACCGTGATCGATAAAATCCTCTCTTCTTTTTTTTTGCTGAGCTGTCTTCAATCAGAGAGATTTTTTGCGCTGGCCTTTTGACGTCTATATAGCGTACATGCACGTGGATGCATATTAGCGGAATGCACGATGGGAAGTTTCAGCTTTGATTAGAGAGCGACGTGGCCAGGAAATTCGCTGCAATGTTGGCAGTGTATAGGTTGACGGTGTAACGGTGGAATTTGCTACGTCGACTATGGAAATTTTGGATTGTTGGTGATTGAGTTGGAATTCAAGAGTAAGAAGTAATATCTTTGATTATTGTAATTATGTTAGTTATTAAGCTATTTTATTTTAATTTGGAAATTATGGTATTTCTTTTGAACTAATTGCAGTTGGCGAAATTAATGTGTTACATAGACATCATGATGCGAACCTGACTATAGCAAAATATATATGATATTTTTCCCAATTGTAAGTTTTAACAGTGCTTCACAAAAAAAGGTTTTAGTAACCTTACTAAAAGACGAAGAAAGTTCAGGAAAATAGCTTATATAATACGTTTTCCGAATAAGTTACACATCTTTGGATCATGGATTTTGATAATCATAAATATGATCAACGTATTATGTTTTAACTGTATAGTTGTTTTTTAATATAATTTTTACTATATATTTATTTTTATATTTTTTAATGTTCTGCTGATTAAAATTTTATAATTATATTGTTATTTCTAAAAACAGAATTAATTCGTTACACCATACCGTAAAATCTAAAATTACACCACTATTCTCTGCGTCATTGTCCCTTTTTTATCCGTTATATAACTGTTGAACCGAAATCAAAAAATATACCCAGAATGCCAAATTTAAGAATTCATTGAATATATTTCATTCTTATTGGCGCTATATTTATTATCAGAAGCAAAATAAAAAATCTTTTCAAATTTTTTTATGGCCAAGATCTTTGAAGTTGTTAAATAAAAAGTTAAATAAAGATTAAAATTAATGTATATTGACTTTTTACATCGGTTGTATCATAACCACTCTTAAAGTAAATGTTAACCCAAGCTACTAATTAAAATGAGTACATCGTTATAACGTCTGAAGAGCAAAGGGAGTAATTGCCTAAGGGAACTGCAAAGTATGCAAGTAAAATGATTAATTAATTAATTATGCAATTATGATACTTTTAAATATTTACAATTTTTTTAAGCATGAAATATAAGCATGAAGAAAAGTCATCTTAAATTAGAAGAAACTTTACTAAAAAACTTCATTTGTAAAAGACTTTCTAACTAATTTAATTCTTAATCTTCGGGTAACCAATGCCTCTCATTTATTTCATAAAAACGTCTCTTCTATATCTTTCAGCTTACTCTTAGCAAAACAAATGTTACTCAAGGCCAATCCTTTATCCAATGAACCCTTCCAATAACCCTAAATTCTCACCTAAATGCACTAGACACTACTTATGTTCACTAGTTCCATTCATCCTTACAGCAGCAGTAGCGCTCGTAAAAATTGGCCGCTAATAAATCGCGTTCTATTTTAGCGCGCCGCCTCTAAATTCGTTCTAATCGCTCTCTCCCTCTGGTATCTGAAAAAACAAAAGAGAGCGAACGGACCAGTCGGTCGACTGGTCCCTGAGGTGAGATAAAACGCGGCGCGGAATCATAGATACATATAACGTTACGCGTTCGTTATCGCCTGTCTCATTAAACCAGCTAGAATTTGCGAGAAGCGCACCGTTATTTATAGGCTGGAGAAATTTAGCGTTTGTATATGGGAATTCAGGTTTCAGTAATGATAACTTGTGACTTTATAAAATAATTTTGAAGATAATACAATATAATACATAATTTTTTTTTTCAGATAGATCTTTTTTATTTCATTATATTTGTTGTAGCTATTTTATATAAGTTTACTTTACACTGTCTTTACTTTATGGTTACGTTTGAGTAACATACCTTTTTTGATTTACATATAATCGAGATTTCATAGTATCTCAATAATGCGTTGTGCAATCATGTTTATTTTACAATGTACAAAAATGCAAATATAAAGGTTATTGCCACGTCTTGCCAAGCCAGTATATTTTTACATAAGGTATAAATAAATAAATTCAGTATCAATAACCAGCTCTCCCTGATAGGTATAAAAATAAAAACGTTTCAAAATTAACTGTTTATATTATTATATAAGTTATTTTCGATAAAGCTATAAGTATATTAATAGATAAGCGGTAGGAACTATTTTAATCTTGTATGGAAATACACATTATCTATACTTACCGCTATATTTTGTAGTGGTATGGTAGTAAACATAAACAATGAAAGAATATTAAAATTAAAACTAAAAAAAATAAAACCGATATTGTAATTTAATGTTAAAATTTAAAATATTGTACAATAAAATAATAGTTTATAGTTCTTTGATAATTATTTAAGCTTTAATAATTACTCTGCTACTTTTGCAATGGAAATGGGAACAATCAATATTAGGTGAAAATAATCAAGTTACCAAATAATTTGTATAGATTTTATTATAATTCATATTAAATAATAAATATTAAAAAGATAAGTTATTAATTTATAACAACAATAAATTACCTCTCGGTACAGTAAATTTTTTTTCAAACAACAAATCATTATCGCTTGTTTCTCACGTCGCTTTCTTAACAATAAAGCCCACCAAAACAAAATGGATAATCGCGAGAACATGAGATCGGCCTAGAAAAAAAATTGTCACAAACTTAAAACACATATGCCTCTCTCTCTCTCTCTCTCTCTCTCTTTCTCTCTCTCTCTCTCTCTCTCTCTCTTTCACTCACACACTCTTTCTCTCTTTTTTCTCTTCCTTTCTTTCGCTTACACTGACATCGTAAATCCGACGTTCGCTTATACAAAGTCTACGGATTTACTCGCGCCCTTTCGTCATCATCACTACAAAACTACGAGTTTTAATGGAGAGGCAAAGATTGATTGCAGAGTAAAACACTAGTGGTGCATTCGTACAAAGTGACCTGCGTCATGGTGCGCTCTTATTTATTTAGTATCTTTTTTTCGTGCTTTTTTTCGTTCGCTTTTTTGTATTTGATAACACATGGTTTTTTGGTTTATTTATATCATTCGTCGTTAATCACCTTACTGTCAGGGGGCCGTAAGTGCACGCGCAGCGCGCTAAATGCACGGGCACCATGATAAGTAAAAGTGTGTACAAATAATCGCGAAAATCAATGTGGAGGAGGCTGAAGTATTTTTATCGAATGATCGATGGATCGGCAGCTAATTTTGATAAACAGAGCGGTAAGAGAGCTCATTTGATTCTAGCTTGATAGTTTTTTGATTAAATTTTTGTTTGACCGTTAGACTTTTATAATTTTAAACTGTTTTTGTAAACCATTTTATAAATAATTAATGAATTTTCATATAATTCTTGTGGTAATATTTATGTATTTTTAATGGGTGTTATTTGCACGTAAAATAATGCATCGCTGATTATTATTTAATACTTTGATGATCCAAAGTTATCGTCATTTCAATAATACGGATATTATTTATTATACAAATTGAGATAAATATTCATGCCATGGAAACTTGTTAATTTTACTCGGGAAAAACGATATACGATACAAATCTAAATTGAAGCCATCGAAATTTCAAATTACTTACAGTCGTCGATTATTTAACATTAAAATCTAGATCCATTACTTATTTATTCAATAAAATATCAAACGTTTCATGCAGTTACTATATGATATTTAAAATGAAATTAATCCTTATTCCATACAGCAGCCTCATCCACTCAGATTTTCCAAATAAAATTTTGAAAAAGAGCTACATTTTTAAATTGAATTTATTCTTATCGTACGCGTCGTTATGAGTAATTCGTAGAATGAGCATTGGAGCTCGTTGATTTTTTAATTATCGTGATGTTTGCTACGGTATTTTATGACTTCGTTAAAATATAAGAAAAAATCCACTCGCTCATATACATGTATAAAAAATGGGCTACAATTCGTTCAAGTATACCATTATAATATCTTCAGTAAATGACTCGCGTTTAGTTTCATTATGACATTTTTAAAAAATATCGAACACAACGAACACCTCGGTTACAATTCTTGTATAATGAACGGCAACGTAATTATTTCACTAACTTACGTATTGCTTTAAAAATACAAAAAGAAATCATCGAATTGCATTCCTCGCCTCTACAACAATTTTTTTCGCAAATCGCTCTTCAATTCCTTTAATACGGTAATAGTATATCGTCTATTTATAATGTATAGCTTAATCAAAGTAATCTCGGAACAACCTTATCTTTTGCTTCGCTTTTGCTTCGCGTACAAACGAACAGAACAGTCGGCACGATTCATATGAAATACACCATGATAGTCTATATACAAGTGGAGAATGAATTCGCGCTTCTGATACAAATAGAAGGATCAAAGCCAAAACGAAAAACGAACGAATACACATCACGTTTTCGCCAGAGTCTAGCAACACGCAGGAGCTTTTATCTTGTCTTTCTTAAATCATCAACGTCCTTATTGCAACAAATGCTTTTCCTTTTTTCCAACGCATTCCCTCATTTATAAGTCGCCCGGTGATTCGCGATTTTATTCGCGATTCACCCCGCGAAATACAATATATACAATATAATATATAATATATTTACTTTATTAATTATCTACATATATCTCTACGAAAATCTGCCTCTTTTCATCAAACATTAAATATAATATCTACTTATAATTAGTAATCTCTCTGTCTCTCTCGCTCACTCTCACAGTCGTTTGATTCTCGCTTACGATTATGTCCGCTTACACTCATTACTTACTTTTTTGTTCTTTTCATAATATATATATAGTTGATGTAGTAATTTGTTCGTTATTTCTTTGTTGATGCGCTACACGCCATGCGGGAAAATATAATGAGGAATGAATATCGCGTTAAATTGTGTACTTGTTCGCACTTTCTTTAGAGTTCGTGTATCATCGCCGTTCTCTTTTATCCTTTCTTTGTTTATATCCTATGTAGGTTTAATTTAATTTATTCATACGAGTAAGTTAATTTAACGTGTTTTTTTCTTTCGTTTGTTTATACTTTATTTGCATTCTTTTATACTTTACCTTTTAAAGAGTCCTTTAATTCCTAAATTTTACGATTAAGTATTTCATGATAACGAGCGGATGTTTGAATTTTCTTATTTTTTCTGATTGAATAATTATTTTAAATTCAAATGTATGCCAATGTAAGCAAATAGAAATAATGAAGAGTATTTATTTTTAATTAAAAATCTATTTTTTTTATATATGAAAATTCATCACATATAAATTTATACGAAACTAAAATATATTTATATAAAAATAATTAAAGTTATCTTCTACTGAAAAAATATCGACTTGGCGCAGAGTAGTCGCTGTATAAGCATGAAACTCCTCGCTTCAAGGATTTCGGAGACAAGAAAAAATTAAGAGCACGGAAAGTCAAGCATCCGCTTTATATATGCTTTAATGAATGAAGTTTTAGGTTAATCTGTACTTTATATCTTGATCCTGCCTACAAGTAGAGTCGCGAGGAATGAGTCTATCCCTTATTTTACTCGTTTTTTTTTATTTAGTTTTTTTATTCGTTTACTTTATCCGTTATCATTATTTTGTTTTATATCCCATCGCTTGTCCTTCCGCATAAAAAAGTTTCATGAGGAGAGCAATTCTGTAAAAGCGGCAGTCAATTGGCACACGTCCACTTATACTTATATGTATTATACATACGTAAGGCATTGACTCTCGGGTTATGGGTCAATGAATATGCGTCTCGTGATCACGTAATCAAATCGATAAATTTTCAATCGATCGCTTAACGAATATCAAATTAATCTACATATTTCGACAGGTAAAATTTCTGTCTTAACAATAAAGTATATTTTGAGTAAAAAAGGAAATGAACGTTGACTTGACATATACCTAAAGAAAGATCACGAAATTCAAAGTTCTTAATACACGGCCGTTAATTCATCTCCCGTATGATGAAGTCGCCAAGTTAATCTAACTTTTATTTTAGTTTTAGACTTCTTTCGTTATACATACCTATATTATATATCTCAGAGAATAAAGTTGTGCGCGTGAGTATAATCGAAAAAAAGTAATGCTCAAAACTAAAACTGGATCCTACACGGAACGCTTAGAAGAGGAGCTTCAACCCATTTTAAGTTTTCGTCATTTTATTTTTGTTTGTTTGTTTGTTCACAGCCAAGACCAACGCGCCGTTTTCTTACATTTGTTTGTTCATCCGTTTGATTTTAAGTTTTTTTTTTTGTTTGTTTGTCCCGACATCTATCCGCCACTGTGACTCGAATATAGATAACTTTGCAAAACGTTCCCTCGCCCATTCTTCGTCCGCTCAACGAAAGAACGATGTTTGTGTATACTACTATGACTTGTGTATCGCTGGAAAATATTTATAAAAGTCTGTGTTTGTGCACATGGGGAACAATACAGTGCTTTTGTACATAGTTTTGTAAAATCCTCTACTTTGTGGAGGCGACGAAAGATAAAGCGACAGTAATTTTATCTTTAAAATCTAGAAAGAACCATAGCTTTCGTGTGCATCAATTTATTTTGTTTCTTGAGTATCCTATATCTTTAGAAAAACTTGGCACAAGTATACGTTCACTTTAAGGTAGTCGTATTTTATTCCAGACGTTATTTTTTAGTTTAAGTTCAAGTTAAAATTGTACAAATCCAACGAAGAAACTAATTGTTCATAATCAACCATTATTGCGATTGAGTAAGTCAGTTGACAGTTAATATCGAGTTTTCATCTCATAAGCCGTCAAATTAATATCACGTCTATTAATACATTTTTAGAGCAATGTCTCAGCTTGATGTTTCTAAAAATGGTCAATATCTATGTGTAAACACCGAAAAAACATTCACTCGATATAAAATACCATCCATAAGTACGCGATGAAATCATGAAATTCATTAATCCTACACAAGATGAACATGAATAAGTCTGTCGCTTTTCTCTTCGTACCATTCGGCCTGCCTCGAAGATTAACTGCTGTATACACTTTCAGACGTACGCTAAATCTATGCATCGTCGCTTTATCTCGAGCGACGTTATTATCGTATAATTAGTTCCTACCTGCCGCTCGATTGAGACGATCTCGCAAGAATCTCAAGGTATCAGAGTCTTTGAAAGAAAAAAAAAACACTTTTCCTCTTCGCCGGAGCCGTTGAAATTGAACTTCTCTTTCCCGCGAGCGCGTTGTTCTACGTTGTCGGGAGTGGAGCTGTGGCTTCGGCTTTTCTTAGATTCTGGCACACCAGGAGAAGGTATCGAGTTTAGTCGTGCTAACGATTACAGACGATTTTCGATGCAACTAAGTAAGCACGGAAAAGTTAAGGCAAATGATACTTGCCGTTAAACTCGCGGTATCGTTAATAGCGCGCCGGCAAGTATTAATTTACGCGGTAAGAAAAAGTATTGAATTTAGTTTAAACAAAAGGTTTTCTTCTTTAATATCTATAAGTAAACTTTTAATAATAGTCTATTTAATAAAAAAACCTTTAAAAAAACTAAACCTTGACGTGTTACTACGCGTCCTTAAGGTGCATAGTAAAGTCCTGACACCAAGTATCGAAAATTTCATTGCAAAAACGTAAAGACGCATCGAAAAGCGATTCTGACCGCGAGCAACAGACTGGACGGCGAAGCTGTGCTTGCTTGTGTGCGCGTTGTTAGAGTTACAGGCTAGACGGTGGTCTCCCGGTCGACGTGGATGTACTCCACGAAGCCGGGGGGCTGCTGTCAGGAGGCAGCGCCGAGTAGGGTCTCCTCCGTCGGGGCGCGTCTGGGCTTCTTCGTCAACGTGTCGCCGTACTGCAGCCTCTTGGCTCGCGCCTTGGACCTGCGCATAAAGCAATTCGTGCACGAGACAAGCCCGTTAATATGGATTTTCCTTGTCCGCGCGCTTAGTTGGGTTGGTTGAGGGAATTAAAATGGTAATGCTGGTTTTTTGTTTTAAAGAATTGTGCGGTGGAGGGTGTTTCTTAATGTGAGTGCTGATTTTATAAATCAAAGTGGGCTTGTTATTGTGGGGATGTTATTATTTGTTATAATTTAATTTTAAGAGATCTTCTAAAGTATACTATTAATTATTATGATTAACGACTATGACTAAGAACATATTAATACTATCATGAACAATTATGAAATTTACGACCAGTATAAAAAGCTTAGAAAGATAAATATTGATACAATTTCTAAAACTGTATATCCATTTAAAATTAAAAAGTTGAAACCTTTTATTTTAAAAGTAAAAAAAGTCATATATAGTATTTAATTTTCAAAATTAAATTAAAACTGTTTCTAAAAATGTTATATTGCACGGACCCTTAACAATATTTAGATTTAAAATTTCATTATTTACTAAGTTTACATTTCAAAATACAATTAAAAGTACTTTATACTGTATAAGCAAAACAGCAGCAGTTCGGATCTGTCAGACCGCTAGTAACTTCTCTCTGTATATTTCCCGTCACAGTTTTACGTTTCGTATTGTTTTACTGAGTTTCAAACTGCATCATAATTTTTGTTTTGCAAATTTCATTACTGGTATAAAGTCAATCTTGGTTGACTGAAGAAACCTTATATAGCAATTTTAGTTACTTCTACCTCTTAGTCACTTAGTCACAAGTTAGATGTGGTAATTATAAATAGATATCAATTTTGTTATTAAAAAAAATAATAATAAAATAATAATCATTAAAAATAATAAATTTATTAAGCTTTTGCAAACACTAATTTTTATCTTCATTTTTAGAACAGGTAAACAATAAATTTATAAAATGTTTAAAATTACTGTTAATGTTTTCTATTTATTTCCTTCACAACGGGTTATTTTCAAAAAGTTAGTAAATAATTTTTTTGTAAAGTTAAGTAAAGTAAAAACTGTTTATATACAACAAAATTTTCTACGCTAAAAATTCAAACAAAACGTATAACTTTGCTCACCTGCTAATCAGAATGGCGAAGAGGCACGCGAAGGCAGTGACAATACCGGCGACCGCGGCTAGCACGAGCCACATGGCCGAGGGCAGAAGTCCAAGCAGTCTGGCCCCGCTGCCGCAGTTGGCCTCGTCGTGGCCCGAGGGGCAGTGCACGCGGCCGTCGCACCAGAGGCTGGCTGCTATGCAGGCCCCGAGCTCCGGGCACTTGTGGGGACAGTCGCGGGTGAGGCTGCCGTTCTCGATTTCGCGCTCGGGCAGTAGGCGCAGCTGGCTGCGCAGCGCGGCTCGGCTCTTGGAGATCTCGAGCCAGGAGGCGGCCGCCTGGCCGGGCTCGCGCGCCACGAAGTCTAGCAGCAGGGCGGGAGAGCGGACTGGTCCTGGATAGTGGCCCTGCGGGTGATAAGATAGAGGTTGAGGTGAGGACGAGTGCGGTTGGCGTGAGTAGTGGTGGGTTTAGAGATGCGGTTGATGTTCGGTACGGTGTGTTGGTGTAAAGGTGTGTGGATGTTTTTAGAGATATAAACGTATTATAAAAATATTGTTTTTGAGAACGGTTGTGATTATTTTTAAATTTTTATTTTTCTTTTTTTACTTAAGTTTTCTGAATATTCAATAACAATATACATGCTTTTTGATGTATATTCTTTTTCTATCTGTCAGTCTTTTTACTTATCTAGAATAAATTGTGTATAATAAGATGCATTAATTTAAACTGTTGTTTTATTTTACTTTAAAAAGAAACAAATATAATGAATTATTTACTATATACAGTAAATAGCTTCTGTAAAAGGGAATATTTTTAATTTTTTTAAGATTACAAAAGTTACAATTAATCGAACTACTTAAATTCTACCTTTTATTCTCTGCCTTTTTTGTATCATATACAATGCATCTTTTATAATTTAGCATAAATAAAAATTGTAAATCTGTAAGAAAGAATACGGAAGTGAAATTTGCTTCTTTAGTTGTTGCTGAAATGCCTTCTGGGTACTGAATTACATCATCCTTCACGTAAAGGAATCCGCTAAGATATAAATGTACATGAATTCAGATTTACATAAAAAGTATATACGTAGGCAACGGTTAAGTAGAAAATGTCCGTATCCGGGCAGACGTGCACTTAGCTGCAGCATAAATTCGTTAGCTTTAACTGCATCGTTTTTCATCTTTCTTAGCAGACGTAAAATCATCCCTTTTAACTTTCTCGTATCTCGTATTCTCTTTTAAATTACGTTAGCCAAAAGGCTATCCGTAACCCTTCACTTTTGGCCGTCCCCTTTGCAATAGTTTGCCAAACGGCAAAATGCATATGTTAAAGGACGCAAAATTTTTCTGGCTCCCGTCCAGCTGAAATTTTTCCCAGAGCCGGGACACTCGAACGAAAATCAAAATCAAATGCATGAAAATTCGCAATCCGCGTAGTTTGCGCGAATTTAACAAGCACCGCAGGCGAGCCGTTAAGCCAAAGCTAATTTGCGACCAAGCGTCAAAGGCGTTCGCGATGCGCGCTAAATCATTTAGCTGTGCACATGGCGGCAAGCAATATTATAAATTATAAATTGAATGGACGATCCGAAAGCATTGAATTACAGGGAAGCGATATAAATTATCGATCCGTCGGAGGGACTGACCGGCTGGACGAGTTAATGCGACAAACATTTGACGGGACTCGCTGCATGCCGATTTAATGCTTTGAAGTGGAAATTTTGGATTGTTGCTTTGTGCGGGCTTTTGCGTTTTGATATTTTCCGTAATTGTTTTTAATTTGAAGCTTTTGTGAAAGTTGTATTGTTCTGCTGAGAAAAATTGATGAATGGGTTTTATGAGATAATACGATTTATTAGCAGTGATGAATTGTACCCATTGAAAAACAGTTTATAATTGTCGTTAAATGAATTTGCTGCTGTACATACCTTTTAGTGTAAGATATTTATTATAATATTATTGTCATATTTCTTCTTGATTGGACTTTTATTAATTTTCATTGTATTTTGATTGAGAATTTCAAATGCTTGTACAAAATTTCATTAACAATGAATTTATTAAGCACCGAATGAGTGTTTTTTAATTCAAACAGATTTTACTTAATTGTACTTTAATTTGAACAAATTACTAAACTATTTCTTATTTAGTAATATAAATATTCCATCGAGTTATACATGAAAAATGAAGTTTCGTCTCCATTTTTCAATCGCAAAAAAATTAGTCTAACAGTTCTTTAAAAACGCGTTAACATCCTATTATTAAATGTGTCGTATTATATAAAATTTTAATCCAAATTATCGACTTCAATTACACATAAAACAAAATAAATTTTAGAATAAAAATACGACACATATAGCAATTCAAAAATATTTTTATCTACTCTACTGATTTTCGCACTTAAAACACACCACTGTTTGTTCAAAATAAAGCTAAAAATAAAACATGCGAGTACTGTTGTATTCAGAATATCTCGGGGTAGAACGTGTACGTGTTGTCCTTACAAACAGCGAAAAATTTGAATTTAGAACGAGCTTACTATTGAGACAAACTGCGTTTTATTCTTATTGTTAATTTTTTTTACAAGGCTAGAAAGTTATTTTTTTCGTTTTATTTTGTTCTAAGTTTTCTTGATTGCATTTTCAGCGTACGCTTAACATGGCTACAAAACTTATACCGTCAGATTTTAATCCTTATCAAAAATCAAATGAAAATGAAAAACTACTTTAAGCAACAGAGTATTACACAATTCTAAAAAAACTAAACATCTTCTGGTAGCAAAATATTTCAAAAAATTTATAGAAAATCGCAATTACATATCTTTTTTTAGTACAATCATTCTACAACAACCAATCCGCTTAGCTCTCCCGCAAGGAACAAAAACGCGCTCGAGTAAACGAATTTTTTCATTCCGCGCTCATCCAACGTAAAAGCCCACCCACAACTTTAGCCCGGCTCTGTTCGGCCATTCTAAGGAGCCTCGAGCCTTGCATACAAAACTGGAAGCACAACGCAGCCGAAAAAAGAGAAACTAGAGGCTCAGCCGCAAAGCCTAGCTTCATGCATTCTCGCATATCATCGCTGACCCAGGAGCAATCTTTTCTCTCTCGAGCCAGCGCGCTCGCAGCTCGCTCAGCGTTTGTTTGAACGCGCGTTCTCGCTTCAAGTGCGCACGCCGCTCGCACTGCGGACTTTTTCCTGGGGAGCTGTTATACACGGGCTGTTCCAGGTGCCGGGGCTTTTTCGAACAGAGAGTTTTTTGGCTTGAAGAGTTAGAGAGAAGGAGCCTTTGAAAGTTTTACAGAAGACGTCGCTTTTGACTTTGCCTACCGCTTTGTTTTAGTCAAAAGTGAAATTTCCTTTTTGAGTTTTTGAAATCTCAGGTTGGGATTTTTCAAATTTTTTTCTCGCTGAGCCGGATGAATCGGGGAAGATGAAGAAGACAGGATATAAGCCATCGTTAATCTTCGTAAAAACCACGCCCTGGTACTTAAATTTATTATACTCGTTGGTTTTATGGATCCGTAAAAAACATTTTTCAAATCTATATTCGTTTTTAACTCTTTTTAAGTTCCAAACAAAAATGTACATCTATCACTCTACATTAAGCGGTCAACTTCGTCAATTCAGCACTACCACCATTAAACTCACCCAACAAAACTTAAAATCTTTACTCCCGATAAGCAACACCGCCTCCCACCCTTAAAGAAACTCCCGATCGTCAAAACACGAAAACACTCACTTTCCCCAACTTATCTGCACGCTTTCTCCACTTTACCCTTGCCGCGGAATAGCCTATATAGCTGAATGACGCAGGCGCAGGACCCGCGCGCGCGCGGGAAAGTAGCGTCAGCGCGGACGACTCGCGTGTAGCTACCCGGAGGACTTTAATTTACACTAAAAACTTTTCAAGCACACCAGCTCCTCTCGCGAGCGCGCGAGTTTCCGTTTTTGTGCCGCGCGCGTCTTGTCACTAATTGCTGAGCGTCAAGTGGCAGCCTTGCGCAACTTTCTGTATATGTGTTAGCGCTAGGCGAGTTTGTCGCTTCTTCTGGGCTTTTTAGATTTCAGTTTAAAGTGGAGAGCGATTTTTGTGTCTAGGAAAAGAAAAGCTTGGTGTTTGTGAAGGTTAATTTATGAGGGTAATTATTTATGGATGAAGTTGCGAGGCAGGTGGTTGGATAATTTTTAATTTAAGAAGGTACTTAATTTTTTGTTGTACTTTGCGGGCGAGAAAAATGGATATTGTTAAGCATGAAAATGATGCATGTGGGCGGTGGGTGCGGCTGTGTCCTTAATATTGGAACTCGTGTCTGATCGTTAAAAAAGCTGTCGCGGTTGTCTAGACGCTGAAAAAACTGAGTGAAAACGACCGAAGGAGAACAATTGCCGAAGGCAGTTTTTGTAATGTGGATTGCTAAAAAAAAGGCATAAAAAAAACTTTGAACTTCTTATTCAGAAGGCTTTATTTATTTACACGCTTGATTTCCCTGCAGAGAAGAACGTTACTTCCCTCGTAATTCATGGCTCTAAATTATTTTTTCAGAATGGCTTACCACAATAATTTAAATCTACGTAAACGTTACTTTCCGATTTCACTATTACAAAGTAGCTACGTTAGAATAATTTTATTATTTAATACAAAAGTTTTACATTAGAAAATAACTCTATTAAAAAAAATTTATTACCAAACAAAGATCTGGCATAGATTTATAACTCATAGAAAAAAACTTATATAAAATTTCCAAAAACTTATTCACAGTCACCTACACAAGTACCCACACACGACTAACCGAAAACTACACCCAACTACCCCAATTTCTCAACTCACCAGAGTTCTGTCGTCGCTGCCGAGCCACTCCTCCGAAAACACATGCACAGAATAGTCTCTGGCGCCCGGGTCGGCAGGGCAGACGACTTTGTGGAGCCGCGGAGGCCAGCCGGAGTAGAGCAGCAGTCTATTGGTGGTCGGGCACTTGAAGATCTCGCTGGGCTCGGCTACCGAGGCGGGTTCGAGTGGCAGCAAGCGGCCCCAGGTCAGAACGAAAAGCGAGCGGTTGTCGCGCGCCTCCACGAGCCAGGGCAGGCCCTCGCAGTAGATGTCCGGTCTGGACAGCGGCGGTGAGACGAAGCGCAGCTCACCACCTTAACAAAGAGGAAATAAGAATGGGGAATTATTACGGTATTGTTTTGATGGTTCTGATAATTGGAAGAGTCATGGCGAGCTGTTATAGAGAGAATCAAACTTATTTGAAATGGGTCATGACATTAAATTGACAGATCTCAGTACCATAAGTGGGGTTGATTAAATTTGAGACTACTGATTGATTAAAGCTAGAAAAAATGATTGATTTAACAGAATATCCTGTTGAACTTAGGTTAAATTTTAAATCATTTCAGCAGTCCCACAGTTGATCAATCTAAGGTACTATTAACCTTTCCGCGATTAAACCGACCCATTCCTTGCAGTACTTTTTTCTTTAATACAAACATTTCAAAATATTTTTATACTGTTTATCAGATAGCTTTCCTATAATTAGCTTCAAAATGTTAACATATTTAGATATGAGATACCCATAAGTGTGACACTCTTTTAGTTACGCTAATAAAATAAAGCCAATTGATTCCAAAAAAAAACAATCGCTTTGCTCATTTAAAAGCATACACTTTATTTAAAGTGAAATCAATAATCAGAAAAAGCCTACCTTCACCACGAACGCGCTGCTTCCTAGGACACTCCGGCGCCCTCACCAGCTCGAAGCTCGCGTTGAAGAACAAACTCTCAAAATCCTCATCCGGCGTCATCCTATCAACGTAGAAAGTAAACTCGATCGCCCTCCCCGAAGTAATGTGCGTCATGGGCAGCAGGCTCGAAGTATTATCACACAGACAAGCCCTGGGCAGTCTAACATCCTTCCACGGCGCCTCGTAGATGGTGAACCGGGCCTCGCGACTGCCCGGCTCGTGGACGCAGCGCGGCCTCGACGTGTGAGGATCCGGCTCGCTGCCGCAGCTGGTTGCCTCGCCGAGGCTGACGTTGTGCAGAGTCAACTTGACGCGTTCACCAGCGGCTGCCTCGATGCGGTAGCGGCAGCTGAGCCGTTTGGCGCCGCCCCGGCCGAAGAGCCGGACGTCGCGGGGTGAAGTCACATGGCCGCTCTTGATGCGCCGCCAGATGCGGGAACAGCCCGTGGACTCGCCGCCTGGCCAGGGTTCGCCGCCCTGGAGTGTTGAGATGAACTCGAAGCGCGCCTGTAAGCAGAGAAATTTTTTTTTTTTTGTTATTTGGATTTGGATGAAAAAGTTGACACGATGCAGTGGTTTTTTTTTACAAAAGATTATAATTTATTTAAGTTTTATAACTGACGTAATTCTCATTTGCAAGTTAGACATTATATAAAACACTAATATATCTACGGAATAAAAATTTTTTTACAAATCCCCAGTTATGAATAATACTGTGTTAAAATTAGGTATAGAAATAATTGAGGTAAATAACAACCAATTACTGTATTTTTCTACTTTAAAATTTTATTTGAATGTTTTCTTCATTATGAAAACGATATCTTTTTCCTTACCACATAAATTCTCAGATTTTTAATATTGCTCCACATACTTTTATCCCTTAATCTATCCACTATATCTACACATTCACCCCTACCGTTTTATATTTTTATAAATACTTCGGCACTTGTAATACTGATTACTAAGTATTGTATTTTGCTATTTTTATACTCTGTTAACTTTTTTCTTCTATTTCATTTCTATTGGTTCTACTCTAAAATCTAATCTATGATAAAATTTTGTATTTTTAATTTTTGAGTCATTCCAACCTTTTTGATTTATTTATTTCTTCAACAAAATTTTTATAAGCTTTTTTTGCTTAAGTTTAATTATTTTTTCTTTGTACTTAACTGTTCTCAGACCCCACACTATTTTCATATTCCAAAAATCCTTATCTTCATGTATTGTTATGTTATGATATTTTTATTCAATAAAATATAAATATTTTAATATAGAGAGATGAGTCGTTATATGAAATATTGGTTATCAAAGAATTAAGCGTATGGACATTATTAAATGCAAGCAGAAACAATCTTTGAAAATTCGAAAAATAGTAAACCACTACTACCCGAATACATAATTAAATAGTAAAGCTTGACGAAACAAGAAGTAGCATAATAAAGACTCTAATGATTTCACTGCCAAATATTTGATTCAACTTAAATTTCCAATTCTGCGTTATAATCTTACATATTGCGACTCATCAATAGGCACATATTAATTAAACGCGATTTCAATAAACATCCCCACTCCACCATAAAAACAAAACACAGAATCACCGTTCCTTACAACCGTAGCCCACACTCTCCCATCAAATCGATACATAAAAAAGTATCAACTCCATCTCCGTAACACCTTCCCTCTCGCGCTCTCAATTAATAAACCCTCGTTACCCCAGGGCCGCTGCAGCTGCCACCCCTAGTCCCAGCAGCTCTCTAAATCGTTATCACCGTCGCAGCACCGGCCTCTCTCAATATCTCTCTCTCTCCCTCTCTACTCCCTTTATTTCCGGTCGCGCGCGCGCCCCGGCCTTTTTCTTTTATTAAAGGGGCGCTCGCGGAAGTGCGCACGTACGCTTTGATTTATTTTACGGGGTCCGCGGCGCCGCGCCTGGATATCGACGATGCACCGCCCGACTGTTTTATAGCCGGCGCTCGCGCTGCGCTGAGAGAACGGGAGAGCTAGCGACCGCCGGTTTTAACTCTAAGAGTCAAGTGGATTCGGCCGATGCTGTTTTTTTTTGTTTTTTTTTTAGAGAGAGTTGGAGAGAGAAAGAGTGTGTGAGTGGGAGGATGAGAAGGATTGAGTGAGTGTGTGAGTGGGAGAGAGAGAGGAAAAGGAAGAGAGGAGGAGAGGAAGAGAAAGAGAGGTAAAAGGTGCCGGATGAATGGGTGAACGCGTCGCGGAAGGTTAATTGCCGATGATGAATATCGACGAAAAATTATCGATTGCGCGATAGGACACGGGCTCTTATTACCGGGCGGTCTATAAGGGAAGAGTTTCTTTTTGGAAGGATAATTTTTTAGTGGTTGTGTATAGGAAGTATTGGATTATAAATGTTTTACGGTTGTGTTAGGAAAGATTAGTCGATGGAGATAAATTGTTATCATATATCAAAACAGTGTAAAATTAAATGGTCTTTGGAAGTAAATTATGGTTTTATATTGTTCATTTTATTTCAGATTTATTGAATAGCGATTTATCAGTTTTTTAAGATTTGTTCAGCAATAGAAACGTAATTAAATTAGAACATTAATTTTGATCGATTCTTATTTTATGATTATTACGTTTTCGATAATCTTTCATTGTCGAAGATAAAAAAAGAACATAAATCAAACGATTTAAGAAAAAAGACAGGACAGAACAGGATAGGATAAAAATACAAGATTATAACTTTTGGAAAATGAATGTAGAATTCAAACACCTGATGAAAAAGCGGGGTACAAAAATTTAATAAAAGAAGTAATGATTTTAAAAAAATCTCAACGAAAAGAAAGATCGTGTTTTAAAGGCTAATTACATCGTGTCTGACGACAACGAAGAATAGGATCATTATTCAACAGCCTTTTTTGCAGAATTTGCTCTTTTGACCTCTCACCTTTGAAAAACTCCTCTTTAATTTATTTTACAATAATAATGATTCTTGTATTACATTATTTTCCTTAGAATTGTATTACTTCCTTTAACTTTCTTTAGATCCCGATTAACATTTAATCAATGATATTGCGAAACACATAAGAATCTCACCGAGAAACGTTTTTCCATACATATACTTTGAGTTACGACATTCCCCCGTCCACCCACCCATCCCACTCCCAAAGATACATTCCAAAAAGTCTCTCCGCTGACGAAAATCCAATCCTCGCGCTTCCCTTATCGATCCTCTCTCCTCTCCCCCCGCGCTCAGGTCAAAAGCCCGGGCGAAAAGTAACGGGCGCCCGCGGACGGATATATTCTCATGCTAATGAAAAAGCTTCCGGCCGCGCTCTCCGGCTTTCTCGAGGAGGAGCCTCGTTGTTTTCGTCCCCCGCTCGCGCGCGAGAGATTAAGTGTGTTCCGGGAGGGTGCGCCGACCTCCTCGGCAGTCTGCCAGAGCCGCCTTTGTAATTGCCGAAAATGGATTCTCGATTGGCAGAAGACCGATTCGCATCGATCCGTTATGCATGCGCCGGAATTTCAGCGAGGCGCGGCGGTACGTCTGCGGCGGATGTATGCTAATGTTTTTTTTTTTCGGCGAGAATTTACGTGAATGCGTCGGGTGCATCGATCGTGGATTATGTAAGAGGCGCGGGTGTTATTGCAGGAGGGATTACGTTTGTAATTGTACGCCTGGCGCGTTGTAATGTCGTCGTTTTGTCAGGGGAGGACAGAGCGGCTTGCGCAAATTGTTTTGCTCGTGAAGCTATTAGTCGCGCTGGGATGGACATTGTGCGTTATTGTTACGGACATGCTAGATTAATATTATTGTTGTTGTTGTTGTTATTTGGATTATTGGTATTGTTTTTTTTATTGTTTGGATCAATGTATTGGACGCAGCGTATGCTCATTAGCTGAATAATTAATAGAGCGGTCGTGCATTGTATATTCTATTGTTTATTATAATGACCTCGTCAAATTAGGAGATATTTTTTATGATAATAAATGTATAATAAATTCTTAAATACCTAATATTATGGGGATTTTATTCTGTTAAAATTGTTAAGTGAAAAATTGTATTTTTTTATCATTAGAATCCGGTCTATGATCCGTACCACTAGAAAATTTCTACGGCGAATGCAGAAAAAAAATTGCTCCATCAATCAAAGCTCACCATTCGACGGAATCGTTCCGATAACATCGTTATGCCTTGTATGACATCAGCTCTAGCATTTTTTTTATTTCACCGCGAGAGTCCCGAGTTGTTTTTGTTTTGTCCGCTGCGCATTGAAATCGGAAAAATTTTCTTTATTTTCCAGCGTCATCGGTATTTACGAGATCGCGAACGGTGAAATTAGTTCTTTGAATGCGCGGGATTTCGAGCGCGCTTCTCTTATAGTCAAAGGCTGCTGGAAATATTGACAGCTGTCGGTGGAATTTATTTCGTTCCCTAAAGAGAATAGCGGAAATTCATAGAAATTCAATGGAATGTTTGGCAATGATTTTCGCTTAGATAATTTTAGTTCTTTTTGTAATTTAAATGAAGTTCAGAGGTATTTATTTTAAATGCAAATGGACTTTCTTTTAAAAACTTTGGTTATTTTAATAACAATGTGGTTACGTGTATATTTATTTTCTCAATTTTTCCACTGTTTGCTACAACAAGTAATCTCACCCACTACCTATGTGTGATAATACTCGTAACCATATTCAGGTGTGGGCAAATTCAGTATTTAATTCTTTAAATACAAATAAAAAATTCATATTGTAAAATATAGTGCTAGAAAAGTTATGTAATTTTTAATTATTCTTATATAACGTTTCGGGTATTGTTTTAATTTTGTGTCATACTACTATATATTCTACAATGCCAGAAGCTATTCATTTTAGAACACAACCCATTCTGAATAACAACCCCATAAATAACACTTCAAATTAAACTGAATTTCACAACTTACATTGAAATTAACGGTGTTCAGCGCGGTGCCCAAAATAGTCACCATGTTGATGGTGAGGCTGGGCGTAATGGTGAGGTAGCTCTCTTCAGGTGTACAGGGCCGGGTCGTCCTAGTGGAGTTCCGAAGGGCAGCGTGGGCACAGAGTCGAGGTGTTTCATCGCAGAGCACTGCAAGAGGCAAACCCGTTGCTGATGCGCCGTCCCAGAATGTTAGCTTTACTGTGCACGGCGGGTCTGGTTGCTGATTCTGCTGCTGCAGTAGCGTAGCGTTGCTGTTCTCGCTGAGGCCTCGCAGGTCTCGCTGTAAAGAAGATGGGTTTATTGAATGTTAATGATTTGGTTTTTGTTTTATAGTTTTCTAGATTATATGCAAACAGAAAGTTCAAGTATATAAGCGTGGATCTATAATGATAACATTGTAGATTTTAATGCGAAAGCTTAATGGGTGAAGTTGTTATTTTTTTCATTTTGTTTTTATAATTACATTGAATTAAAAACCAGAAATGTAATGATATATGCACCTCATTATGTAAATTGAGCTCTTTAAATTTGTGGGCGTATATATGGTTTTGCATTTTGAAATACATATTCGGAAAAATATCGATTCTGACAAGTGTACATACATTTGTAATACACAATCTTATTAAGGTCAATTGCATGCAGATTTATTTTGATTTCGGTCATAAGTATACGATTACCGCAAGTTACTGAAAAAATTAAAATAATCTAATTAGCAAAAAATTTTATTTTTATTGGCTTGTGTTCAAATAAGGTAATTTTAGAGATATTAAAAAAGTCCTTTTGGTAGTCTTTTTACACAAAATTATTTTAACACAAAATTTTAGTATAAAATTATGACATATTACAGTAGGAAAACAAAATTTTCTTTATTATTATATAAAGAATTTTCTTATTTTTTTGAATGTATTTTTTAATTTTCCATGTCTTTATATTTCGAAATTATTTAAAGATAAAACATATAATAAAGCATTATTTGTTTAACGAAGGAAAATTTTATGATTATTTCAATAATATAAACATTTAGGTTGCGAATTTAGTTGAAATAGTTTTTTTGGTTATGCAATGTATCCCTCTTTTATATAAGTGTTAAAGTAATTTTAAATAATTTTTGCAATAATTGCATACAAAACGTTACAATATTTTCAACTAAACGCGGACTATATAATTCCTTCAACAATTCCAAATTCTATTCTATTCATGGTGTCACGAGAATAATGAAACTTTCGACTGACCTGGGAATAAGAGGCGAAGTAAAGCCAGATGCGGTCGCCCAGCAGGCCCATGATGTTCCAGGTGCAGTTGCTACCGGGTGGTAGCGCATGAAGCGGAGCTCTTAGTACACCACTACGTTTTGTTGTGCCATTGATGAAGAACTGGCAACCCTTAGGTGATTGCGCATAGTCCAGACCGTCAGAGTCCACGTAGATTACCTTAAATTATTTACGTTATTGAGTTGGGTTTTATTGACTGTTTTTGCGAACGAATTGCTCTGTTTGTTTTTTATGCAGCTTACGTTCATTAGTTGATTAAAAGAATTAATTAGTTTACTTAATTACAATGGGTGGTGATTACGCGAACGGTTTATGTGAGAGAAACGTGAAATAATTCTGGTGAACATTCATTATTTAATATTTAATTTGCAATCTCATTGACGCTTTCATTGGAAGTATTTATGTAAACTTAGGCTTTTTTATTAAACTAAATAACAAATATTGATAATATTTTTTATAAATTTTTCATAAAAACAAGTTTTTTGTAGCTATAACTTTTAAGACCGTAAATCTGAAATAAACTACATTTTAATGCAAAATCATGTAAATTTTAGAAAATTAAAAAACTTTAATTAACACTTTTGGCTATTTTGCCTGTATGTACAAACATGATTACATCTATCGAAAGTAGTATTAAAAAATTCAAAATTTAATAACGTAAAAGTATTTTTTTGAATATTTAAAATTTAATACTAAAATAGAATTTTACGTAAAATCTCTTTGTGAGTGCGTAAACGCAGTAGCTTTTTTAATCACGTTATTTAAAACAAAAGCAGAAAAAAGAAAATAAGAAAGTTTTTTCATTATATAAAAGCACAAGAGAACTTTCTAGAATAAGCAATTAAGAGAACCGAGAGTAGATTGAATTATTTATATTTTTATAACATACAATTAACTTTATCAGCGTACTAACACTTTTACTTTTCTCATGAGATTGTAGCTCAAACCTTGTAAACGTTCTACATTTTCCGAAGTTTCACATTACCTCGATTAAAACCGCTCCAATAATTCACCAACTTCATTTACTTCCTCGTACCTTGTCCGACGATAATTACACTTGCCAACTGTACTTCTAACCGTCTGTTCGCTTTGAAAACAAAAAAGCTAAATCGCCCCGAGCTCTAACTCAAACTTCAATTTTCACAGCGTGCCCATAATTATTACGTGCTGCCCCTTGTCAGCATGAACAAAGCTATAATCTCCTTATTAAAATCTATTTATTTTTACAAAAGCATTGCTATACAGCGGCATTCGCTCAATTGTTTTAAGAGTCTTTAAATTTTTAAATTATCACTGAGAAGTAAAGTCTTTAAAACGCTTACTGTGCTTATAATTTATTCAAACGAGATCCGTTTTTGATGTTCCTTATACCTCTAATAAACAATCTACGACTTTGCACCCGGACATTTTCAAAAGTGACAAATCTTTTATCCAAATCAAAACCTTCATCGAGCAATTTAAGCAATAACCCAAAAACCAAAATCCCACCCATTCCACTTTCCCGCACTAACCTGCGTTTCAAGCTCGACCCTAAGAGCCGAGGCGCCGAGCGGTATGGCTATGGGCGAGCTGCGAAACTCGACCAGCATAGTAGGGCCACGTGCTGTTATACGTGGCAGTGGGCCTCCGCAGTAGACCAACAATATCGGATCGTCGATGTGTGGGCCGTCGTGCACGATCACACGGTCACGCTCCTGGGGACAGTCCTGCCAGACGCTCAGGCTCGTGTTGCCGGCTACCGCGCCGCCTGATGAGCTTGACTTTATCGACATCATCGCGTGCTTGCACGTTGGTACCTGTAGAGGAAAAGAAGAAGGAATTTTTTTTAGAGGGATATTTGTGTTTGAATTTTTTATGAACTTGGTAATGTAAGTTTGATGCCGTGTTGGGTGATGTGACTTTTTAAAATGAGCGAAATCACTTTAAAACATGTAAAGATACTTTTATTAGCGAATTGATGATAATGTAAAAATTTCCGATACATAAAAAAGCTCGTTATCGAGAAAATTTATAGTTTATGCTGGAAAATGAGCCTTACGTATACGAGCACTATAAATCTTTTTATTTCAAAATTATACTTAAGTAGATCGAAGAAAAATATTGTTGTACCTTAAATGTCGCATGACAATCAATGAAAATTAAAAGAACTTACATATTTTTTTAACCACAGATAAACTTAGTCGTCTTTTCATAATTCCCGATTCGTTTAACTCACTCTCTCTTCTAAAATCCTCAAACCGTTCACCTCCAAAAAGCCAAAACCCAGCCCCAACCCCAAAAATCAACCCACCTCCTTCTGTCTAAGCGTGATGAGACAGCTGGCGTTCCTCGGATACTCCCCGGGATAATTGGGGCTCTGCACCCTGCAGGTCTTCTGGTAGCACTCGTAGAAGTTGCGCGAACAGTAAGTGCCCGGCACGGGCGAGCCTCGCTCGATCGGCGCCTCTGGACTCCCAAGCCTAGCTACGGCCTCGAGCCTCGCGACAAAGCGATAGCGCAGCCGAAACTCGAACGGGACGTTCGGCGGCGCCGCGAACAAACGGATCGAGGCGGTCACTGTGCTCGTCTCGCTATAGTAGGTCGCACTACCATCTCCCGGTCCACACCATGAGCCGCCCGTGAACGGCCTTCCCAGCTCAGCCAGCTGCATTGAGCCTGGAAAATTTAGTCGGGTGACGGATTTATTGCGTGGCTGTGGTTCATTGCGATAATGAATTTTTAATTTGGGAGGGCGTAAGTTTGGTAAAAAAGCTTTGTTGATTACTTTTTTTTTTTAGTGAAAAAGTGAATTTATGGACGCAGTGTTTGTTCAGTGGAAAAATCGATTTTTGGTCAGGTTTTTTTTAAATTTTTTTTTATCGACCAACTTGCAAACACCACTTTATTTTGCCGATATTTTTCATGTTTTTAATATTAAAAATAGTGTTTCTCTACAAGCTTTTTTTATGGGAATTAAAATAGATAAAAAATATTAATAAACCAATTAAAATAACAAATATTTTATAAAAATAGTTATGCAACTAATAATAAATAAACAATTCGTTAAAATTTAAATTTTAAATCATAAAACCACCGTTTTTCGCAAAAATAACCCAAACCCCTGTAATCAAACACAACAGTTAAGGGGAATCAGTACAAAAAAGGTTCCTTGTTTTATTGACATTAGCATTATTGATAATAATTAATTGTTAATACATATTTTCAAATTTTCATGACCTGACACACAATGATAATGTTTTCATCTATTGTTAAATCAAAGTTGAAGTCATTTTGTTAAAAATTGAAGTTGAAAAACAAGAAATATATGGAATCAAAAATTTATCCCTACACGTATATCTAGGGAGAAATTCTTTATGGCTCATTTCTCGTTTTTTAACTTTAATTTTTAACAAAATGATTTCAACTTTGATTTAAACAACAGATAAGAACATTGTCATTGTGTTTCAGGTCATGAAAATTCAAAAATATGTATTAACAATTAATTATTATTAATAATGCTAATGTCAATAAAACAAGGAACCTTTTTTGTACAGATTCCCCTAAAAAATCCAAAGAAAAATCCCTTAATAAAATATTAAAAGCAAGACAGCGTCAGCTTACCCTGGGGACAGCTCGCTCCGAACTCTTCTGCTTCTGAGTCGAGTCTTCCGATGCTGAAGGCGTCCCACAGCAGCTGAACGAGCTCCCCATGACCCTGGCCGTTGGCGGTGAAGGTCAAGTGGCACAGAAAGGGCAGTCGGCCGTCGGTGGGTCGTGGCAGATCTAGCCTGCGAGCGTTTTTCATTCTTTACTCTATATCTCTCGCTACGACCCCTCCTTTTTTTTTCATTATGTTTGATCATAAGCTCGCGAGTTCTCGTTTAACGAGTCCCTTTGTTGCCGAGGCATTAGGCCCGAAGGCACGCAATGCGAGCTCTCGAGAACGCCACGGGAATGGCTTTTTTTTTTCTTTCTCTAAGTTTAGGGTTCTTGACCGGTTTGCGTTTTTTTTTCTGCTTGTTTGCTCGGTTTTTGTTAGATGTGGGAGTGTGCCGGGGAAAGTGGAACTGCTGCGAAAGTTATTTTCGAAGGAGGCGAGAATTGTTGTTTAATGAGCTGGCAGTGCGTGGTTGCGAGAATGAAAGGAAATACTGTTTCGTGTGTAGGTGTTTTATAGTAACGTTTTCAGTAAAATATACAATGTAATAGTATTATTTTTTTAAACAAATAAGAATTGAAGTTTATAACTAAACTTAACGCAGAGCCGTCTTTTTTTAATGATGCTCACTGTGAATAGATTTGTAGTATTGTCTTAAAAGTTTTGAACTTTCCACACTGTGAAGGATTCTTTTCCTCGTAAATTGAATGATTTTCTAGCAGATCAAAGTTTATTCTGAAAGTTATTATGGCTATGCATGCATCTATTCGTACGTTTTATTGATCGTTCAACTTTGAAGTGTAAAATATTTATAGGTTGCCCAATTGAACTCACGGAACCATTGCACAATATGGCAAGCATTTATCCTGGGTCATTGTTTTTGAATTTATTTTAATATTTGATACGTAAATTGCATAAAAAAGTTATTGTGTATGATTTTAGACATTTAAAAATATTGAAATATCTGGTAAATATCAAAATTTTTTCGTTTGTATTTCTGCTTGTGATTATTTTTTTAAAAATGTTGAAAATAACTAAAAAAAATTGAATTACTAATTGCTGAGTTTTCCATTGCAATATGTTCTAAATATAAACTGATTCATTTATTAATTATTTTTATGATGAAATCCAGGAAATTCGATACTATATACTATCGGGCTTCAATTTTTAAATGGACCAAAAATTAAAACTTTATCTTTTATTAAAATTTTTTTATTCTTAATAAAATTTGAAAAATAACTGTAAGGTTTGTTTATTTTTTAAGCTAAACAGTAAAAAGTTGCTCTAAAAACAGCTATATGAGTAACACTGTGTAACTCTGCCACTGTACATAATTTAAGGCAGCAGTCATTTTCTCAAATTCAAATAAATGTTCTTAACGATAAAAAAGCAACATCAATTTATCAAGAAAAAAAAAATCACAAATCAAGTCTGTTACGATATTCCGCAAACTCATGAATAATTACCAAGCTTCGAAATATATCCTACCTGTAAGTTCGTCCCTCGCGGCCGTGATAGGTGCGGTTACAGGGCGTGCAGAGGGCCGGCTCGTCGCTGCCGTCGCCGCAGTCGTCGATGCCGTTACAGTAGGCGTCCGCGGGCACGCAGTGGCCGGCTTTACAGGCGAGCTCGGCTAGGCCGCAGGAGGCAGCGGCCGCAGCCTCGGCGGCAGCGAGCGCCACCACCGCCACCACCAGCGCAACCAGCAGCATCAGCCCGCGTACCCCGGCATCAGCTGCTTTTTTCTGTAATAAAAAAAATATTCTTTGTTGCAAGGATTTTTCTTTCTTTTGTTAGTGATATTCATTATTAAGGTACTGCTTGTAATGAAAAGTAAGTACGGTGTAGATCTGATAGAAGAGTAGGACTGAAAATCTTGACTGAATGTTTTGATTTTTTGCCAGGCATGAAAAATAAAACACTTTTAATATTTCAAAATTTAATAAAATTTTAAAAATAACAAAATAAGATATTAATAAAAAAGTTTTCACTCTGTATTACTTTCGATAAAGTTATTTATAGCTTAAAAAAGTTAAAAATTACAATTGTTAATAGTGCCAAGATACTCTCATTTTAATCACATTTTAATAATATATTGCAGATTGTAGAGTGCTTTAAAAGCAAAAGATTCGCAGTTGAAATCTTCTTTTCATATTCTTGTTTTGTTTGTTTTATATTCCAAAAAAGGCAATCAAAAACAAGTTTTGCTAAATGACAAAATCAGTCATTTTCGAAACTTTTCCAAGATTTTCAGTCTTAAACTTTGACGAGATCAAAGCTGCATTAATATCTAACCAGTAATTGTTATAGCGCAATTGTAGATTTATTACTAAATACATATTTTTTCAAATTGGTTTGGATTTATTGGACAGATTTGAACCGTTATTATATTGCATAAAATGTATAACCC